>CAEGAD010041370.1:0-30521 GCA_903067055.1 Poeciliopsis paucimaculata | reverse complement strand
ATATAAATATATAATAAATATTTATATATATATAAATCTTATATATAAGATTTCTGTAAAAGTTTCATATTACACTTTTGATGTTCTACAAAATTTCATTGATTTTTTAATACTTCAACATACATGACAATATAGAAACAGAAAAAGCTGCTTAAGTTTTACTGGATCTTTTTAGGAAAACATTCATATTCATATATTTTGACTTATAAGTAATCTCTATGCAAAACTATATGGTTAAACTCTAAACTTAATAAAAAAAAACAAAAAAAAAACGTTTTATTATTTTTTCCGTCCCTGATTTTCTACAGAATCGCTTAACTTATAACCACTTCCTTCGCAATACAGCATTATTTAAAGTTTCAAAGTGGTCTTTATTCTCGGTAGCTGGCATGGGAATTCCCCAGTCCCCCACTGACGTGAACAGAAACGACTGACCTGCAAAACGAACATATCACACCTACACAGCCACTTCTCTCCCACCATTAACACCAAACTTTAAGCAGCTACAACAGCTCCTTTCCCCTGTAATCCATCTGCACCACAAAGCTGCGCTCTCCCTGGGGGCACAGTAATATAAACATGTTCAGCTTGCCTCAGTATTTCCAATGCCACCCATGCAAGCCTTACCCCATCTGAGAGAAAGAGGATCTCAGTCTGAATAAGTGCTGCTTTATTTACGATTCTTACAAAACAAACTTTAAAAAAGCTAATTCCCTTTTACTCATGCAGCGGAGACGCAATGAAAGCCGGGCGTTATGTTACAAGGGCCGGGAGACCATTGGCAGCATTAAATAAACAGTTGTGAGCTCTGACTTCCTTCCTTGCTTTACAAGGGGATGCAGATTGAAGAGACGCATTGGCTGTTGTGAGCAAATTCGCCTCATGGATTTAGACTGCTGGAAAACCACATTCCGACAGAAAACAAGATGTCTGGCCAGGGCCCATGTTTGAATTACACTTGGTGTTGATTTATCTCCTGCCCAGAGAGTGTAATTGAATGTTTAATAGACTCACTGTTCATTAGCAGATTTACATTTTTGTACATTTACATAATCAGAACCTTTTTGTAACATAAGAAAATGCTATTTTTGAGGTTTCCGCACACTAGGTGGCCACTGGGAAATCGTAGAAATCTCCTGTAAAATGAGGACGAAAGCAAAACCTCAGCAAGATCAAAGAGTCACAACAGTTGTCACAATTTACAACATATTTGTAATACATCCATATTTATCTTGTGATGTTTTAAAACAGTTCTTGATAAAATAAAGGCCAGATCAGAAAAAAAGCAAACGAAGTTTGGTTTTAGTTACAGCTGGGTCGTTTTTGATGGGTATGCTGTTAGCTTAGCTTTTTTTCATTGTTGGTTTCAGATGAACCTTGATAAAAATCAAAATATTTAAAGTTTTTAAATGTTTTTGTTTGGCAGTACTTGCTGCTTAACATACATTGCACATGGAAGAAACTCTTCTGATTTTGGGTAAGTTTCATTTTATATAGGGGTAGATCTATTAAAAAAGGAAGCAATGAGTTTTTTTTTTTTTTTTTTTTTAAATACATTTTATCATCAATTGTCAACTTTATGGCAATAAAATCCTTAAAATATCTTGATAAAATTTGAAGCTCACATCACTGCTATTCCTTATTGTTCACCTTCCAGCAGGAAAACAACCATAAACATGCAGTCAGGCTGGTTCAAGCTAAAGAATATCCATGATTTGGAGTTATTTTATCAAAGTTTAGACTTAAAACTAAGTGACAATCTGGGGGAAGAGTTTAAAGTGACCGTTCACAGATGCTCTTTGTTTAACAAGACGAGACTGAGACAAGATTCAAGGGGAGGCGATATAAATACTTTTGTGAGGCATTGCATCAAACCTTAAAATAAAAATCTAAAAATTCACCCGCTGAAATTTCTCCAGTTATATGTTCTAGTACTTCGAGAGTTCCTACTCTCTGGTTTCTACATTAATGTCCTCTTGGGTTGTCCAAACTCTAACATGAGTGTCACGTTCTCCAGTTCTCTCGGAGAGGCAGAAAACTGAGAGGTGAAAACTGAGGCCTGGGAGTGCCGTGCCAGTCACTGTGCCCTGGTGAGAACGAAGCGGGTGGCCTCGTTCGACACAGGATAAAGCTGTCCAGAGGCTGCCTTCAGCATCCGCGTCTGTCTGCCAAGCACTGTTAGCGTGTCCCAGGGCTGGCCGGGAGGACAAGACTGCTCAACAAGGCCTCTGCATTGAGTGCGGTCCATTTAAAATAACCTACGGATAAATAAATACAAGACCAAAGTTCACTGTGCCGTAATTGGCCAGGAAACCAACAGAGACAAGCTCATTTACTGTAAATGGATCAGCTTAGAGTCTGAGAAGTGCACTTGGCCGGGGCTGTGCATTATAACGATTTGGAAATTTTCAAGTGAAGCATAGTTTCTCGCGTTGAAATATTCACACTGAGATGGCTTGTATTTTTTCACGACCAAATCCTGACTGCTAGGGTATGCCAGAGCTGGTAAATAAAGCTTGTTGTCAATAATAATAATAAAAAAGAAAAGACGCTTATGAATGATGTGGAACAAAGTGATACGCACACACGCTTGAAAGGATGACAAATTCTGACATCAGGACTCCTCAGGCTACATGGGAAAGATTTTTAAGGCATAGGTGTGTAATCTCTCTCTTACCCTCACACACACACGCCCGCACACACACCCAGTGGTTTGTCTGGCCAAACTTGTTGACCCACTAGCTTAGCTGTGGTTGCACGCTGGACGCAAAGCACTCATTAACGATTTGAGCCCGCTCTTCACTTATGCAAACAAACAGAGTCAGCCATCATTACCGTAACGCCACATGCGTGTGGTCTTCTCAGTTAGACCTCTATTGATTGTTCAGTTTTGTTTTTTTGTTTGTTTTTATTTTTTGTTTAGTTTTTTTGTTTTACTTTTGAGTAAAATAACACGATTTGTCAGGCGAGGAAAGGACAGGAAGGTCTCCAACAGTCGCCACAGAGCGTTTCAAACAGCAGTGGGCATTATATTCAGATTTTACACTCGTTGCAGTAGCCGCTGCAGCGCCACAGCCAGCCCCACCGCATCACTCAAAGCCACAAAACATAAAACACCACAGTGGGTTTTATGTTGTGTGTAAAACGCCATCATAACTTAGGGCGTTCGCCCCCTCTCCGCCGGCTCCGTTTTCTGCCCCGAGACAGAGCTATCTTTACATGGACGAGCTGTGACTGTGAGCGCTGCCCTGTATGTTGCTTGGCAGCCGGGCTGAAGTTTATGGTAATGGTTTGGGTGATAGGTCAGGGGCATGAGGGTGGTGGTCACTGTTGATGGCTGTGTGGGGTGTCAGGCCGCGTCCAGCTGGCCTACGAGTCGCTTCTGAGGTCAGTGTGTTTGTGTGAGGATGGAGGGGTGAGGGGGGCTTAGACATTGGGCGGCTTGTGGTTTAGGTTTGCGGGACAAGTGTGGGGCAAGAGCCCTCCCTCCCGCTCCCTTCTTCCATTAAGCCTGGAGCACAGGGCCCACTGCAGAGAGTCAAGACCTGCGCCCCTCCAACCCGTCACCCCCGCCCGCACCACTGCAGCTGCCAAGAGAGAAATGCTAATGCGCTGGGCACCTTCCGAGGCCAGGTCAAAGACTGACGCTGTTGACTTATTTTGCGCATTTGGAATCAATCAGAAATACTTTCTAGGACACCATTTTTTTCTTCTTCTTTTTTTAAATCACAAGCACAAAAAAAAAATTCAGCTTTTACTTGGAAGCTGAAGTGTAAAAAGCACCACAGGTCAGATGAGCCCAGCAGTGCCAGAGAGGAATCATTTCATCTTAGAAATACATTTTACAGGCAAACCGTCCAGTGGCAAATATTTCCTGTCTGAAAAATAATGATTTAATGTACCTGCACTCTAGACTGAGTCCGGACAACACGCTTTTGTCCTTGCAGGACCTCCCCGACTCGCTGTCTCCAGGAGCCTGACATTTATGGCGAACATAAAAACAATATGTAGTTGTAAATATGAAATCAGCCCTGCTAAGCACTACCTGAGGAGGATTACCATATATCAAGCAGCTGAAACAGAAACAGACAAATCTTACAGCTCCGTTCGGATCAAATAAATGTGCGGCACGGGAGGCCATGTTTGGTTAACCCTGAGCAGGAATTAGGTAATGTTCAGGATGTATGCCTCTTTAAGTGGTGAAGTGGCGACCCTTCTCTGACACTCTGACTAAACACTCCATTGTGCATTGTTGCATAAAACTTAAAAATGTGCATTTCGAGTTGGAGCTTTTCCACCGAAGTGTGTAATGCAAGTAACAACGCTTAACGTGTTACGTTTAACGTTGTTGAAGTCACGGTTTGAGTAAAAATTCTCTTTCTTAGGACAAAATGTTTTTTCCCTTAATGTAATTATTTGATTGTATTTTCAGAGGAGTACCAGCAGTATTTCTGCCTATGTAGTTTTGCTTCGATTTCAGTGGCATAATGACATTTTTAATCTTAATTACTCAATTAGTTTCTAAGGAAACTGTATTAATTTAGATTTCACTGCCACCCATTTGATATTCTATGAGGTTTGCAGCTTTTTATTTTTACACAGCTCCATTTGTAGTGCTCTGTAATAGTCAAGCCAAATCCACATTTCATTCATTCCACATTCAACTGATAAACTAAATCTTCCTGGAAAATGTATTTCTCACTAGATTACTAAAAAACTAAAACGGATCAAAATGAAAGGGATTGATCAGAACATTTTTAGTGAGTTTGTATTAAGAAGTAACCAGGAGTTCATATCTTACGTGCAGTAAATGATTCTCTTGTCGTCACTTTATTTAAATCCAGACTAAATGGTTCCTGAAGCTGAAGCGAACAGCTCGTCTGAGTGGACTTTTACTGTTTTAAAGCAGTTCCAGTTTCCACATTATTTTTTAATCCAACTGGCCTGAAACAGAAAAAGTTTAATCTCATATTAGTTAGAAATTTTCATTGCTTAAACAACATAATCCTGTTGAGCTGAACAGTGATTGATGACCTCATTTTGACCTCTTCACTCGGGGCAGGATGAACAAACTTTGTCATTTTTCTGTCACTTAAAAGCAACCATAAGTTATTATGCTGTGGTTGAAAACCACCCACAAACCTAACCCCAGCCTTAAAATGTAAAACTGCCTTTTTATGGACTGCATGAAACCTGGCCATAAAAAATGACCAAGAAACCACTGACTCAAAAGAAAACCAGTTGGATCAATTCAGCGCTCTGGTCTGGTGAACATTTATTTGAAAGAAGCCCAGCCCGAGAAGCAGAGCTGCTGAAAACAGCCAAACCTGGAAGAGGTGAGGGAGGCTAAAGAGCTTTCCTCACATGACAGTTATGATTAGTAGGCGTGAATGAGCTGCAGAAGACTCTCCAAAAGAAATGCTCACAATAAAACATTTCAAAGCGTGCTTCAAATGAACTATCTGAAATGGTCCGTACAGTAACGCGTGTTAAGAAGCCATTAAGAAGAAAAAGCAGCTCTGCAAATGTAATGTTTCAAGTGAGGTTTTCCAGGATAACAAACTTTAGGTTCTCATATGAGCAATTCAAAGCCATGAACGCACCATAAAAGGGACAAAATATACTTTAAAACCTCAAATATTTGAAAAAAAAGAAAGAAGAATGACATTTAGTTCTCTCAGTTTGAAACGCTGCCACACTCAACCTGTTTTAAGATGTCTCGGATTAGGTTAAAGTGAAAACCTAGCACATTTTGTTGTTGTGTAATAACGTCACTAGGAAAGAGAACATTTTTTACCAATACATCATGCATACATAAATTACATGGTGAATAAATGTAACAGAAGTAGGAACTGTTGCAGTTGCCTAAGCCAGAGTTTATGACATAATAGGGTGGGTCTTTTCAGGGAACGAGGACAACACCTCTAAAAATAGGTTTGAAACGCTCTACGTGAAATAAATGTTTCTCTTGATGCCGAGTGCAAGGGGCTTGTTGTTTTGAGAACAAGAGCGCAAATACTTAGAAACCTACCTGGGTGGGTGGGTGTGCTTCGAGTGTTGGACGTGTGAACGTGGAGTCGGTGCGGCGCAAGAGAGGGATGAAAAACGAACAGGAATTCTGTTCTGTGTTGAGAGTGCAATTTAGCATGAATCAAAAGCAGCTTTCCTGGCTCCCTTTTCCACAGGCTTCAGTCTGCCAGGAAATGGGATTTTTTTTTTTTTTTTTTTTTTTTTTGCAGGTAAAGTCTTTGCAGAAAGGAATCAGATGAGGTATTTTTTTCCCCCACGAAATGGTAAAGTATTGGGGCTGACTCTCTGGAAACAGAAGAAAGTTTGATTTTGGAGAGAGCGCGGGGGTCCCACAGCTCCAAAACCTTCCTGGACTTAGGGCTGAACTGAATGATTACTGCTTGTAAAACATTCAGTTTTCTATTAAATACCACCAACCTGACTTCCCCAACTATGCAACTAATCATCGCCACACAAAGAGATATTTCACAGAATCTAGTCAGGAAGGTAAGTAAATCCAAAGAGTTTCTGTACACAACCGACTGAGGATTTGAAATAGATTGACTGTGTTCATACTTGTCACAACATAAAAGTAATAACTAAAAAACAAAATTTCATTATTTCTCCTGTTTGCCAGAGTTACATCATATAGATTAAAGGACATATATCATAACTTTCTCCAACTTTTTTCCCCCAATTTTTCAAATCTCCAAATCCATTGTTGCCTCATAAGGTGGTCACTTGCATATTTTTTTTTTCCCAGTGTAAAAATAAGGACAGACTCTGTCTATAGTTTCCACTCATGAACAAAATGTATTTGTGATTGGTGCAGTGGTTGATTAAAACAGTTGAAAGTTTTCTACACATAATCAGTGCATGTTTTAATTATGAGGCTTCAAATAATGTGGGCATCAGTCTTGCTCTGGGCATTGAAAAAAAAAAATCACAAAATAAAATGTACCGAGAGCAGACATCACAAAACCCATGCAGGATATTGCAAAAGTAAAGATGTCACGAACTATTGAGAAGTTCACAAAAAAGAAATGTTTAAGAAAAACAAGTTGTGCGGATAAATTATCAACTTTTACAAAAAAATATGTTTCTTCTTTTACATGTTTGCTAAAACTGTTATTATGGCAAGGCAGTTAATATGAGACAGATAATTTGTGAAAGAATTAGTCTCTTCCATTTTCTCCCTGAAGTATTATTGTCATCTGAAGAAATGCACCAAAAACAACCAATCATAGCCAAGGAGGAGGGTCTTGGCGCTGTCAATCAATCTCATGTGCTCAATGTGCAAATGGTGGAGAAACGACTTAGCATGGCCATTTATCAGTGGCCATGCTAACTAGCCTGAGCGTGCAAAACAAGCTGTGCTAGCTGCAGCATACAGAGCAAAGAGGGAAAGCGAGAGGGAGGAATAACCGGTACCACACAGAGACTGATTGACAGCACTAAGACCTGCCTCCTGTCTCTGATTGGTTGTTTCTCGTTAGCTCTGGGGACACTGGGAGAAGGCAGAGGAGCTTGATATATTTTCACAGATCTCTCATACTGTCAAAATATAGTAACAGTTTCAACAAATTTGTAAAATATATTTTTCAAATAAAAGTTATTGCAGCTTTAACGGCTGAACACATGAGATGGGTTACCAAGAGTTCCTCTTTTGCTTGAGTTGGGTAGAAAGTTTTTTTCTTTTCTTTTTCTGGCAACCATGCCCAATAAAAATTTCTTACTAATTGCAAACTTTTTGGATAAAACGCGGGAAAAAAATCAAGAACCAGCTGCAAAGATCAAACCAACCAAGGCAAAATTATGTAATTTTGTTCTTTAACTCTCAGATAAAGAAATAAAGTCTGTGTTCTTGAGGAGCGTATATTGGCCTCATGTTTCCTTACCTATTCATTAATCATGAAAGTCTCTTTTGAGCTTACATTATGCAGAGATAGACTTTGCAAGGTCAACCCACTGGTGCGCAGATTGCCGGCTATTTCACACAGACACTGTGAAAAAGTAAATCTCCGCTGCAGCTAAATATCATGAGCTTAAAGAAGTGCTTCGAAAGAGCAGTAATTTATTGAGTTTAATAAAGATAAAGTCATTTGTGGACATGCACAGTCATAATGTGCTGACAGAGCGCACATAAAAGCAAAATAAAAGACACCCAGTTTTATTATCTGGGAAACGTCACGCTTGGTCGCCTTTATGAACCAGATCTTGGTCCCTGCTTGAGTAATTTGTCATAGGTGGGGCACGACCCGTGTCGCGCCTCGTGCCTCAGCCTTGGCCATCGCTCAGCTTGCTTCATAACCTTTAGACGAAAAGTGTTTTAAACAACTTTATTAGGCAAATTTCAACTTTTTTTTTTCCTTACATATCTTTTTTATTAAATTACCCATTTTTCCTCCCAAGTAGAATGAAAAAGATTTGATCCCAAACGTTCTTTTTTTCCTTTTTAACGTGGTTTTAAACCATCTTCTTAAAAGTCAAAATATTGACTAAAATCACTATTTTAGTCAAAGTCAAAGCGATTAAAGGAAAACGGACCACCAACGTTATATCAGTCCACCAAGAACGCAGGTTTCCACCGACGAAGGAACAGTCACATAAAACCATGTAATCCTTGCACCATCTTTATGAACCATAGAGACGTTAACGGAAACATAAAAGGATCACTGAAATCTCTGGGTTTTAACACAGTACGCTCTGTTGCCCAAGGAGAACTGGTCAAAACCCAGGAAAGATTCATGGCAACGTTTAAACGGATTGCACCAGACATAAACTGAATCGAAGCAACAGCGAAGGACTCCTGGTAATTCTGCGCACACCCACACTAAATCCGATCTTCACTGTTAACTTTCATTTGTTTCCAATTACAGTATGCAATAATTACTTTGAAAGCTTGAAGAAACTGCAGAACAAACTGTACCAAATAAGAATTTATGGGACCAAGCCTGCCAGCTGCGTGATGATGAAGAAAAAGAACATAAGAATGCAGTAAAATCTCTGTGAAAATGTAATTTTGTGGTATCTATAGCTCTGTTTTGTCCAGGAAATGCAAAACAAGGAGTACACAACTGTTGTTCAACTGTTCATTTTGCTCTTTTTGAAACACTTTGTCTTGAAAAGTGTTTTGACCCCATTGCAACTATAGTTGCCGTCAGAAATCACCAGGTGTGTCTAACTTAATCTCAGAATAATTACAGCCGTTCTTTGACGCCCTCAGAGAGGGTTTTTTGGGAACAGTGGTGAGCAAACAGCATCACGAAGGCCTGGAAACACACCAAAAGGTCAGGCGTAAATATATCTAGAAGTATGAAGCAGGGTTAGGTTGTAAAACAATATCCAAAGCTTTGAGTATCTCCGGGAGCTCTCTTCAATCCGTCATCTGAAAATAGAAATAGTAAGGCACAACTGCAAACTTACGAAGACCGATCACAGAATTAGACAGGCTGGGCACGGTGAGAATCAGACAAGAGAAACAGCACAGAGGCTCATGGTGATTTGAAGCTGCAGATTGTCACAAGCCAAATGGGAAAACTCCCCAAAAAACAAAAACAAATGTACGTTGGCTCGTCCAAAAGTCCAGGTTTTAGGGAAATGTGATAAAAAGAAAACCATCGTCAAAAGAAAAACGTAAAACATCCAGTTTGTAGAACAAAGAGGACAAAACTAACAAAAAGGAAAAGGTTTTGTTCAGTTGAGGACAACACGTATTTTTTTTTTTTCGGTACATGCAAGATGAATCATGTTCCAACAAAAAATTAAAAAAAAAAAAACACAGAAAGGACACTTCAAACCACCCCGAAAGTACCATCTCCATGGTGACGCATGGTGGTAGAACCATCATGCTGTGGGGACGTTGTCCTGACTTGACTTTATGGCATGAGTCTGAGGTTGAGATTAACCTTTAAGACTTAAAATCAATCATTCTAACCTTACCAATAAACAGCAGTAACATTTAGTCACTGAAAGAAACCAACGGAAAAAGAAAACAACACGTCTACAGCGCCGGAGGAGACCAGCGGAGTTTTTTATTTAACACTGGCTGCTTCTGGCAGAAGCCTTTTAGGGTTACACATTTTTAACCAAGAATTATAACCATGCACGAAAAAGGCAACAGCTCATGACACAACCTTGCCACTGACCTCGCAAACACCAATGGAAAGTCCCTCATTTTTTAATCCACGCTGAAGTTTTTAGATAAAGTTTAATAAATGTAAAACCGTGTAACATCCTACATGCCGTTGTAGTTTGCACTGCAGCACTTGAATATTTCTTCCCATGAGCAGCTCCAACTCTCACCTTTGTAGTATTTTCACGTCACTTTGTCACAGAGTTAATTATTTTTATAAGACTTGATTCCCTATCCAAACAGCAAATCTGGGAGTAAACAGAGCCGCCGTAAAACAAGGCACTCTTCTCTCTGCATTAGGTGAATGTGTGAGCCCCCCCCCCATCAGAAGCCACTGCGACCATTCGGTGGTGAGATGGTTTGCCGAGGCAGGACGGCGGTGAACTGAACGGTCTGCAGCGAGAGGCTGTGGGTTGGATTTCTTTGAGGTTATGGTCATTCTCCCCTGGGAGAGTGGTTAGGCCGAGGTGTTTACCTTGGAGGAACCCTGCCCCTCGCCTTCAACCGTTCACTCTCCACTTGGTTAGCGTATGGTTACCCCTATGCACTAATGTTTTTTGCAAAAGATTTACCACTGCATGCTTTATTTATGGCCTTTTCTTGTTTGGCTGCGTGTAAAAGTGTCTGATATTATTAAAATAACATTCGCCGAAGAGTTTCTCGTTCTTTTTCTGTGTGCGGTGGTCCTTCGGGCGTCTTTCCATGTCACAGCAGGTGTGTGTGTGTGTGAGGTGTGTTTGTGTGTGTGTGAAGGGTAAGGGGGGAGGGACAAAGGTGAGGGGTTGGGAGGTTGGGGAGGGTGCACATACTGGATAGAGGCTGAGGTGGCTGCATCTTCACCTAAAGCGGAGTTTAACTTTCACTCAGCTCCTCTCGCACACACAGGCTCTCTCACTGCGCAGGACTGAGATGTTTGCTTTCTCGGCTCGGGCCACCAGAGATGATGATGATGATGCTGCTGCTGCTTCAGAGTAACTCTTCATAGAGCTTGCTGGAGAACAGGGTAGCGTTGCAACGCCGCAGCTAATGGGGCTGCTGCTGCTGCCGCTGCTACTCTTTCTATCTTTGTCCCTCTTTTAATTTGGACACTGGGGAGAAATAAATAGCTCCACACACACTGTTGGGAGGCAAATGAATGGAGGAGACTCGTGGGGAATTTCCTGAGGCTGACGTTACACCTTAAGAGATACTAGATGGACCAAAAAATGCATATGGCAGGATAATTTCAAATGTTTTCCAACATATTTTTCTCTGGAGTTTAATTTCTTGACCTTTGGCGTTTTTTTGTGGAGTTTAACTGGAAAAGTTGTGTAAGTTCAGTTTTTTTTTTAATCTATTCATTGATTTGTTTTCTTAAACATTAGAAATGGGTAGATAGCAGTAAACCTTAAAATCTAAAAATGAATAAAATATGTTTTATTTCTTTACAGAGTTACTCATAACGTGATTTTGTTCTTCAGATCTTTTTGGATTAAGCATGTTTGCTTTAGTGCTGCTTCACCAGTGGAGTCTGGCTGTGTTTTTGCTCTGCTTCCCAGTGACTTTCGAAGAGAGAACAGCTGATGTGCTCATTAACAGAATGTAAGTTAAATTTTACAGCTTACGGCTGAATGTTTAAACTTTAGGATTAACATAAAAATACCCTTGTGCTGAAATACATCAAAAATTTAAATTAATTCTATTTATAAAGTGCAGAACCGTTTTACATGGACGTAATAAAGTAAGAAACATATGTGTGTGTGTGTGTGTGTGGGTGTGTGTGTGTGTGTGAGCGGGTGTGTGTGAGGGGGGTTCTTTCTCTTAGGCTGGTCTTAAAGTCAGAGTAGTGACAGGTCTCAGACATGTTTGTGCTGCCACCTACTGTACTGAGGTTTCCTGAATCTTGACCATAAATTTTAGCTGCCTCACATAAACTCAACACTGTGGAGTGAAAAAACCCACCGAACGCCACAGGAAAAACCAAGAATTGTTGTTCTAAATATTTAAGATGCACCAAAAAAACATTTGATAATCATAAGAATGTCAAAAAAGGCTACAAAAAAAAAATAGCACATATCGTCTGTAGATTACACTGAAGCCCCAAATATCAAAATTAAGCTTATTTTCAACACTTTCTCTCTGTTTTTAACAAATCCTCTCTTCTGCTTCTGTCAGGAGAAGGTCAGTGAGCCACGCACAGCTGTTGCATGACAAGAGTCGCTCCATCCAGGAGTACAGGCGGCGCACGTGGCTGCAGGAGCTGCTGGAGGAGGTGCACACGGCCGGGGAGCACGCTCCACCTGTGCAGAGCCGGACCCAGAGCCAAGTGTTCAGTGGGAGCAGCCTACAGCAGAAGCCCCAGGGGGCCAGCAAGGACCTCCTAGAGAGGGTAAACCTGGACGGGGCGGTTCCCCATCTCACCCAGGAGACCAACAAAGCCGCGGCCTACAAGGAGCACGACCTTAAAGTTGCCACCAAGAGGAAAAAAAAGGTCCGGTTAGGGCGACGCAGAGAGAACGAAAAGAAGAGGAGAAGAGCCCGCGCCGCCATTGGGAAGGGGCTGTGAAGAGACAAAGGACCCCGTCTAGAGACCCCAGGATGTTTTTCTTTTTTTTTTTTTAATGGTGCTGCACTAAGACACTGACACAGACTGACCCCTGACAGACTGTTTCTGGAGTCAGGATTGTGCTTGTATGATAAACTGTTTGTACTTTGCATACTTCCTGGAGTTTCAACATGAAATCTTAGGTTCATATTTATTAGGAAGATCGTCCCACCTCTGTAACTGGCTCATCCCTGGGACGTCTTTTTGTATACATTGTAATCTATAACCAAACGTGTACACAGGCCGAGCAGACGAGGAAATACTTATTTTCCTTTCACGTAAGAACCTAAGGGGAACAAGAAATCCGACAAACTGCTCAGGTCATGCGGTCACGGTAAAAAGAAAGTATACCCTCTTCCAATGTCGTAAATTAACCCTCTGAGCTTAGTCGGCTTTTAAAAGTACTTCTCTCTAACCTCAGGTGTATTAAAACCCTCAACAGATTTCAGCATGTCATTAATCATTAAACAAAGATGAAGTCAATATGGCTGAAAGTCATTACAGCCGGTGACTCAATAATTTGCTGAGCCACCATTAGCTGGATGTAGTCACTCACATCAATGTGGATCCCTTTTCTCCCCCACTGCTTCCTATGCAGCGTTGTTTCATTGTTTCAATGTGATTCTGGTTTAGCTTAATGTCAGTCATATGGCTTCAGAACAGCCTCGTGAAAACATTCGCGTGCAGACCCGCTCATGCTTGACTCAAAGGCTCAAAGGTGAGTGCGGGTCCACTGGTTGCCAAGCAAGCCCAGATCATCAGCCCTCCACCGCCGTGTCTGAAAGTCGGGCTGATGCGTTGATGTGATGGTTTTATCTCTCACCAAACCTGGTCAAGTCAAGTTTTCAGTCTTAAGGTTCACACAGACGCATTACTGCAAACCTGACAGCATTTTGTGACGTAAGAGCACTTTTCCAGCAAACCTCACTAACAAGCTCACACTTCTATGTCCTTTTCTGGTTCTACTGTCATAAACTTTTACATTTACAGACCTGTAGAGTATGAGATGCATCTTTATGGATTCTTTGGCATTTATTTGAGCATTGCACATTGGTGGAAGATCTTCTCCTGGGAAGATTGTCAACTGTCTTAAATATTGTTCACTGAGAAATAAACAACTCAACGTAGACTAAGAGGCATCAGCTGCAGGTTTTTCTCCCTGACGCTATAGTAACAAAGATCTTACACCTGCCGACGGCTATTCAATCAAGCCGTTTGAATTTGCAGAGGGTTAACTTTCTTTTTTCCTGACTGTACCTCTGTTCAAATGGTTCAGCCATAATTTATTTCACTTTGAAAGTCTATATTTATTTTGTGAATGTATCACGGTGCTGCTGATTTGATTCCATTATGCACTTTAGTTACATACATTGTGGTTGAATTTTAGCATAGCGACTGTTGTTGATGGTACTGCTTTCCTTCCTCACCTCAGATCCCTTATGGACTCATAACTTATCAGAGGCATCGTCAGAAAAACGCTTCTGTTGAATTAAGTTACAGTTTGTTTGTTTTGCTTAGAATAAATAAGCCAAAGCTCAACCCAGCTTCGTTGTTCTGGACTTGCACTGAGGGAATGCTGTACATGTTTCCAGTTAACCAAACATTAAAAAAGTAGCTTTTAGGTACCTTTTGATTCGCTTTGTCTTTATTGACCTTGTTGCCAGACATGCACCTATTCATGTTGCCAGATAGGGTCAGTTCAAGTGATTTTACAGCTCTGGTCAGGCTTGGGTGTGGCTTGATAAAGTTGATGTCAGCTGTTTTAAAAGACGTGGTTAGTCACAGTTAATTCATGGCGTAAAACGGGGCAACTCCTTTCCCTTAATAGATGACATTTCCATTTAAAAATGCCTCTTTGTAGTTCTGTTCATCTTTGTATGTCGTTAAAATAAATTCATTAGTCGATCTTAAACAACAAGGCAAATCCAGCAGAATTTAGTATGTTTATGATGCTGCAGCTCCCTGGAAAGACTAAAAATAAACATTGATCTAAATTATGAAGTATTTTCAACTTCTTTAAAAATAATGTATATATTCCGCAGACTTTAAATGTGAACACTGCTGCAATGTAGAGCTAATTAAACTGCAGGTGAGGCATTTTTTTCCTAACACAATGACATCATGTGTGTGTGACGGAGTGTAATTAGGCTGCGATTCAGAGTAATTTATGGGTTAAAACTTAACCTTAGAGGTTGGTGTGGAAATACCAAAAACATATCGACGCTTATGTTGACTTCTTGGCTCATGCAGCACACAACCAAGCTGTTAATGTCCCACTTGAGGACCCTGTGGCTTTTTTTTTTTTTAACAACCCCCGATAGAAAAGACACAGATACTGGTAATGGTGTGGTAACCAAATGCATCAACGTCAGCTATATCCTGTGCTATCAGCAGCAGCGTACACCACAGGCCATTAGCTGACACAGAGCCATAAATGCTGTGGAAAGCCTGATAAAGCCACTGTTAGGAGCCTGCAGGTCGCACAGGACAAATCAATCAGAGCAACAGGGAGAAACATTAATATCTCTGTTCTGAAGTGGCTCAAAGTATCATAGCGTGACTGACATTTAAAAAAGAAAACACTTTGCATAACTGGGTCATTTTTAATCAAGACTATAGCTGGATCAATGCATGTGCAGCATTAAGAAACAAACTGAAACTGAGCAGAAAACTGGAAAAGCTCTGGGAACATTTGTCATGTATCAAGCCAAGCAATCCCAGACGTTTTCTACAATGAAACAACACGACATGGATGTTATTTCTGCTTGTAAACATTAAAAACCCTTTGAAATGCTCCATATATTTGTTTACAGCTACAGCTGAGCACATAAAAGTGATTGAGTGTGGACGTTTCACCGCCAACCTGCCAGGCATATGGAACATGTTACTGCTCTCTCTCGGTCCCTAGACAGCGGAGAACGTTTCTCTTTAAGCCCAGTCGACTAGAATCAATTTGGTCCAAGTAATGTTTGCCGTTCATGCGCTCACCTTTCGCTGCCACATTTTGTCATGAGTCCAAAGAGGCCGACGCTCTGCCCCGGTTGGAACGTTTCAACGAGACAAAAATCAGCAACACAAACAACTTGTTCCCCACACGGTATGTGGCACTTTCATTTACAGAAGCAGCAGAGAAGAACCAGCTGAGGAACAACAATGGTGGGTGTAACTATAATTATTCCTCCTTTATTGTACTGTTATTGGTATTAGTGAATTTCAAACTGGCTCGCTTTACTCATGCTTATGAATTTTCTTATAAATAAAGATCTTTCCAAGAACAATAACACAGTTGAAACAAAAGTCAATTTTTTTTCAGAATATTTTTCAATGTTTTTTGCTTTTGGTATAAAATTGTTGTGGAAATAAACACAGAAATTAACAGTTTTCTTTATAACGTTCTTTACAAAAAAACAAACAAACATTTGTAGTAGTTTTATATGCAAAAACTGTGACAGGAACAACAGACCAGGTCAATATTATCTGAAAAGTATATTCATTTAAGTAACTCATTTAACGAAGTGAAACTACTTATACAGATTACAGACAGATTGATGTTTTCAAGCCTTCGTTTTTGTTAATTGTGATGATTTTTGCTTATAGCTATCAGTGGTCTGATGTAACATCTTGAATATCACAACAGACCAATAAAATCTGGGCTGATGAAAAGCATGTTTAGTACCTAGTTACAGGTTGTTATTTTCAAAAGGTACTTTTGACAAATGAGCATCATCAGGAAGCATATGAATGTTGTCAGGGATGCTGCCGACAGAATGACAGTCACATTTAATTTTCCCTTTGACAAATTCAAACATTGTTTTTTCTGGATTTTACACAATATATGCAATAGTTATAATAGGTGGAAAATATATTGAAATGATTAATCGGTGTCTTCTTTAACAAAACGTCAGAAAAAGCTTGCATTTTATCAGGGAAATGCAGACTTTTTAGCAGCAACTGTACAAATGCAGACCAGAATTTTCTTCAAAGACAAAATGACAGTCGTAGATTATTAAAAGTTCACTCCCGATTACAGGCTGTTCTGTGTTCATCTAACACATGAAATCCACAAAAATTATCTAAAAGTTTCTGGTTTAAATGCAACAACATGTATGGAAAGATCTAAACGTACAAAAACTTCCGCAGCACACTGATTCGTTTAGAGGAAGAACATGAAACGAAGCTTGAGAAACAAAACACAAAAGTTTGGAAGTAATAGAAGACATTTTGTTTTCTTTTTTCAGGTGACCAACAAGTGCTAACATGGCCTATCCCAACACGTATGGGGTGATCTTTGCTTGTGTCTGCGGAGTGATCCTGGGCATTGGTTTCTGTGCCAACCTGCTGGCTTTCTCCCTGTTTGCCAAGAAAAACACACTGCGTAAGAATCGCCTGGACATCCTTCTTCTCAGCATGACTCTGGCTGATTTCCTAACCCTCCTCCTCATCCCCTTCACTCTGCACTCCGCTGTAAGTCACTCCTGGCCTCTGGGCGACATCTCTTGCAAGGTCTACCAGTTCCTGCTGGCGTTCAGCCTGGCGGCGAGCACGTACTCTCTGTGCGCCGTTTCCATGACTCGAGCCATGATCATCACCAACCCGTACCAGCCTCCCACCATGGACCTGGTTATCCTCATGTTTGTCTTGGTCTGGGCCCTGAGTTTCTTCATCAGCCTGCCTCTGCGAATGTTTGCCACCAAGGAAAGTCTGAACCCGAGCCTGGCAAACTTCAGCTTCTGTCTTCCAACCATTCATGAGCACCACTACCAAGTGGTCCTAAGCCAGTTCGTGCTTTATTACTTTATTCCAATGCTGGTCATCGCCTTCAACTACGTTCGCCTGGCGCTCTTTCTCCACAAGAGCCCCGTAATGTCGGTGTCTAGTGCCAGGAACACCCGTAGAGCCTCTGTCTTGGTGTTTTTGGCTGCTGCTACTTTCTCCGTATGCTGGCTGCCTGGCTATGTGCTGGAGCTGTGCGTGTACCTGGGACTGTATCGCCACGGACGGGCTTGGGAGACGTTCTACTTCATTTGCACCATGCTGCAGTACCTGCACCCCAGCATCAACCCAGTGCTCTATGTGCTGCTGTCCAAACGCTACCACCACCGGAGGGCAGCCTGGCTCTTCAGCTGCAGCAGGAACAGAGTGCAGCCGCAGGTCACCAGCGTCACCACGGACAGCTTCTGATGGCAGACACGTGTCACTCCATGGTTACGTTCATGTTTTCTGTTTTGTAATATGGTTTCAGAAACTGCTATTATTATCAAAAAAAAAAAAAAAATCAACAAGAGGTTGGTTTTGAAGACTGGATGTGGTGCAAAAAATCTGTAGCAATGATCAGCCAAATCCTAAAGTTTTGGATTTGAAGCATTGCGTAAAGATAGACGCACTTGGAAGGACAATGATGGACATCGAGTTACGTTTGTTTCACATCGGATGACTTCTCATGTCTCCCTAGTAAATGTTTTGCTTTTTATAAATCGTGCTGTGCCCTGAGTTTTCACAACAACATGGCATGCATTATGATGCCTTGCTCTTGTTTTATGAATCAGCTCTTATGGCTGAATCTTACGAAGTCAATGACAGGGAAAATATATTGCTGGTTCCTTTTATAGGCATCCCTGTCAAATATGTGTAAAAATGTTAGTCTTTTATTAGAGCGGCATAATTTGATACCATTGTCAATACTTTGCTTTTCTCCCTTTTGTCAACAAAATGCTTTAACATTTCACAATAATTCTTCTCACTGTAGTCCAGAGTTCGGGGTTCTCTCCTGCACGCTCTTCTCTTCAGCTGGCAGATCTTTTTTTTTTTTATTCAGGTCTTTGTTCAGTGTCCGGTGAACCATGTCTGTGCTTTAGAGTATTATTCTGTTAAAAGGACCCAGCTGTGACCCATTTTCAGTTTCCGAGGACCTTTGCTTGAGAAACAGGCCCACAGCATCACAGACCCTCCACCATACTTGACTGAGAATATGAGGTATTTTTCCATCCTGTGTTTCACACCAACCTGGCCTGCAGGTTTAGTTGCTGAAAATAATCTATCTCATCTCAACTAAGAGCCTGGAACCTGTAAAAGTGCTAGTAGAATTTAGCAAACTCTGCATATTTATGTTTGTGGTGGTAGGACAGAAAAAGGCTTTTACCTGATGTGCCTCCAAAACAAGATTAGCAGATATTTACATATTTATAACAGAAAGTTGTAAATTATGAAATTCCACAAACTTTGATCAGCCAAAAAAAAAAAAAAAAAAAAAAAATGTAATTGTTGGAGAAATTTATTTTAAACATGTTAAAAGTGACAATTTTTGTGGCACCGGGGAATTGGTAGATTCAGTTAAATTGGTTTTATTTTGAAACCAGGTTGCTGTGTATTGCAGACTTCTACCCAGGTCCCTCTTGAAAATGAGATCCAGATCTCAACGGGCTTTACCTGGTTAAATAAAGGAAATAAAAAAAATAAATAAAAGCAGTCATTTTAATTCCTTTGGGACTATTCTCCCACTAAATAAATTAAGGTTTGGCTTTTTCTTTTTTCTTTTTTCTTCAATGTAATATTATCCTACTGTAATTAAAGGCATTTACTGAGGTGCCAAGCAATGTGTCAGACTCTCTATATGTGACGTTCACTTTAAAATAATATTAGGCCACATGTAAATACCATAATCTAGATGAATGTTTTAATTAAGACAGTTATATTACAACACTGTTAAGGGAGAGATCGGGAGCTATTTCTGCCTGCTTACTGTCAAACTGAACTACATACAAGGACAAACTGATGTCCTTGTATGTGATGCATAGGCTATCTGTTATGCCGATATCTGTTCACTCGACAGCTATTCTACCAAACAGCAATAAATCACTCAGTGGGAACTGCTGCCTCTGTAAAGGACGGCCATTAAATGTGAGCCTCATGATCCTGAAGTGTGAGGCTACAAAAAGAGAAAGGTAAAACCGCAGGCTGAGCTGCAGCCTCTCTGTTTTAATAGAGTCATCATCAGAGCTATTTTGAACACCCCACAGCTTAATCCCACACCCAACAAATTTAGGAGATTTCTTAACAATGATGGTGTTTTTGAATTTTAAATGCTACAATTGAATGCTGCAGATGTGCTCTAGGCTCATTTTAAAGCTTTCTTTGAAAAACGGCTTGTACTTGTAAAGCATTTTATCGAGTCCAGAGGACTCTCCCAGTAGCACTGTGTTAGTTTCATTAACCACTGAACTGGGAGAGTTAAAAATGCAAAAATGGAAACACGTCAATTTCGGAAATTCTTGCGTTATTTGATAAAACATTTTTGAGATAGGTTGAGGTGGTTTATCGGCCGCGTTGAAACTGCAATGGAAAGACTTTTTGTTGAGTTTTGTGATCGGCATCTGGAAACAATGAAGAAGACGACAGGAAGTAGTATGAGGATGATGGTCGGTTTTCATTTTTTTCAGACAATGTCCAGCCAGCTCCACTAGAGCTCCCACAACATCTCACAATTCACCAGAAGTTGTGGGTCATTTGAAAGTGTTGAATCCAGAGCTTTTCTGTAAAACAGCCGACTGCAATTTCCCCAAATCGCCGCATACACAACTAAGTTGTCTTGGTAACTTAGATTGTTGTACTGTCTTTGAGTCAATAGTTTGTCTTTAGACTTTGATAATTTTTTGCAATACTTACATTAAGCTCATTTACAATTTTCACAGGATTTTGTTTGTTTGATTTTTATTGACACGGTCAAGTATTGCTATATTATACAGAAGCACCATGTAATATAGCAATATATGAAGTCAGTTCTTCTATTATATGGGAGCACTATATAATATACTAAAACCTCAAAAACCTCAAACCGCCAACTTTATGTTTAAAGATCTATTTTTACAACACTTTATAATGATTTTGCTGAAAGCCATTTCAATTTGAGGATCTGTTTCAGACAGAGTTTTTTGGATTGATTCAAAAAACAATAAAATCAGAACAGAAAAATTATTTGCTCCCTTTTTGTGCCATCAGAAGCGCAACACTCAACAGAAAAATTACATCTTTACACTCGGTTAAAAAAATAATAGTTGTGTGAAAAGGGAATCTGTTTGTTCGGTGTTACTGGAAACACTATCTTGGATTATCTTGATGAACATATATGTTTAACAAGCAAGGAAATCTAAATCTCCAGTTCACCTGCATTTAAAAAAATAACACTTCTTGAGTCTTCACCACCAACAGCAGCCTATAAATAACTTCTACACCACTGCATTCAGACTGATCTACAGCTTCCCTTGCAAAGAGATGAAAATTACTTCACCAACATAATCGTAAACCACGATTCACTGGAAGAGAGACGAAAGGCCAAAAGATGCTGCAGCCCAACCACATCATTTGAATTCCTGAGAGACTGCATTCTCCACACGCTCCATGAGTTAACCAACGTACATAGCTGACAGAAAATAGTTGCGGCAACACACTGTAAGATCAGATAGCTCCTGCCATGAGCTAATCATTCCATGTGGCGAACAGGCGAGTGTTGAAGGAGCGCCGGCTGTTTATTTATAGGCGTCTCTAAGGTTCCACCACAGGGCTTGCACTTTAGAGATAGATTCAGTTACAGCTCTGGTGAGCGACAAAAATACTGCATCTATACTGACACAAGCTGGGCTTTAAATTATCGATACGAAGGAGACAGTTCTGAGAACATGTAATACTTCATATGGATTTTCATGGCGACAGAGCTGTGATGCAGAGCGTTGAAATTACAGACGTCCGTGTTTTATTGAGATTCTGGAAGATTAACACAAGGCTAACACAAAGTACTGTGTGATTGTGGAGTAGTAGTACCCACTTATTTTTTTTAAATAGGTGGGTAAATGCAGGCCATCCCAGAAAAAATCCCACCATAGGCTATGAAAGGAACATCTTTATTGCCTTTACATTGGTATCCTGCACTATTTTGTGTATTCCAATCACATGCAATGCCAGTAAATAGATACTTTTAGTTGTCATGTGGCAAAACGTGGAAAGGTTGATGATATTTGAACCTTTTCTCCAAGACACTTCAAACAAAAATGCTGCGTTTCCGCTGAGTGAACAACTCTCCAGATGCTGCTATCGTCCCAAAACCAGGCAGCAAGTTTCCTCAGAAACAAATCCAACAGTAGAATTTATGCGCTATGAAACCGAGTGAAAAAAAGCTTTAACTGATCCATATGGATTCTTAAGGCTTATTTTAAAGCTAAAGGATTTCCTTGCAGTGTGTTCAGTCACAGGGCATTAACCTGAAGCCCCCAGGACCAGCGTGACCTGACGCTGCAGTCCAGGCGTTTGTTGACATTGTGAGGCTTGCTGTAATATGTAGGTACATGACAGGTGAAGTGCAAAAAATGGAAAACGCTGGAGTTAACACTGAGTAAACTAGACTTCAGAACAAGTGAGGCCTTGTAAGCGCCAGTGTAAATGTGGCACTTCCTACAAAATAAATAATCAGGAGGAGAAAAATCTGCGCTTGCTTCAAATAACTCCTGCAATTATTTGTACAGGTAGAAAGTTTTAATCATTTGATGATTAAAAACAGCTTTAGGCTTAGATTTGTTTCTGAACACACTTCTGTTCAGCATCCAGCGGATTGTTTTTGTTGCCACAATAAATAAACTAGGAGCAACTTTGCGTGGGGGTCGACGTCCCACCGGCCTTGCAGAGGAAACCATGCAACATTCACTGCATTTTACTGCCCAAATACCAGGAAATGTGCAGCAACTGCTGGACCTTGTGTTTTCTTGTGGATTTCTGAGAATAAAATTTAAAGAGCAAGTTGTTGTCTGCATTGTTCAATTCAGGAAGGTTGCACCAAATCTACAGCAAATGTCATTACGGTGTACTTTCAAAGCAAACACATCAAATTAGGAATGTCAGTCATGCTTGTGTACATGCTGCAGCAGTGCTATTGGTAGAGACTCATCTTAGCACCAAAGGAAAACTGTTTATCCGTTGTCCTCTGTGACCATGCTAACTAGCTTTAGCATTCACAACGGGGGACTAGCTGTCGCTCTGCAGAGAGCAGCAGGACCACAGGGAAGAGGCAGAGGAACTGGATTATTTTCACGGATTGTCTGTGTCATGTTATTCTGTCAGGACGTGGTGACAGTTTTAACAAACATGTAAGAAAATGTACTGTTTATAAATTCACATACACATGCCACGAGAGTTGGAAAACTCCAATGACACACAAAGATAGGAAGTAAATGCAACATATATAATGAAATATAATAAACGATAATGAAATATGTAGAATTACCAAAACCAAAAGAAAAGAGGGAAACCCTTCCTGTTTGATTCATTCAGAAATTCTACCCTAACAAGTGGGAACCCAATTTTAATACAATATTTGAACACGGATGGATATTTGTAACGCTAATATTGTGCATGTAGGAAACATTTTTGTTTTTTGGCTTGTTGTATTCTTTTTGAGAGAGACAAATGCCAAATAATATTGTGTCAAATTAGAATTCACAATAAAATATCTTTGAAAGGTGAGACCTACAGAAACACAGTGGAGCATACCAGAAAGGAGGATCTGTCTGCTGATTGACTCAAGATTTCAGCTGGACTTGGAAAATAAAAGCTTCAGAGCATCTCTGGGTAATAAGCTCTTGCTTTACCTACTAGGATTACCTAGAAAAATCAAATCTGAGCAAAACTACAGTGTATGGTACTTTTTTTCCAAAGGGAATATTCATCAGTCAGACAGAAATATTCAATGTCTAAGGAAGTCAAAAGGAGCTCAGGCAGAAAGCTTTGATTGCTAATGTCAGAGGAGTCTTAGAGTAAAGCGATAGCAAAACAAAGTTACCAATAAAAATTTTCCTGAGAGACCTTTGAAGTCCCCCTTGATTAACAACCCATGTGTGGTCCTCCTGTGAACTGATCCGCGCCTGAATGCTGGACAGCTCGGTCTGCTAAAAAAGAGAAAAATTTGATCAAGGAGTGAAACAATAATCTGAGCTAGGAGTGAGACCCGCCCATGCCAAGGTAACTCAGAGGAACCCATCCCTCCGGATCCGAGATATCCGGTGTCATGTCTTGCTGCATGCCTCATCGCCGATCAGCAAAAAACATGAACATCAACTTCAGATGACACCGGGCTAAATTTGGTGGCTATCAAAACGCAGGGACTGGCAAGGAGCTTGGCCGGGGTGTCCACTTTCCCTCGTGGAAGCCCCTGGTTAGAGCACTTTACTTTGATGGATCTAAGTTGAAGTACGGGTAATGAGGACAGTATAAACATAGCGGAGGCTCACTGGGGCCGAAACTTTCACACTAATAATTAGAGGCAGCTGCCCTCAGATTGTTGCCAGGTGATCAGGCTGATGAGTCTGGATAACATGTAGTATTCACGAGTTTGCATCATTGACGCCCTATCACGTTCTGACTACTAATAGCATAACTTCATCAGAACTGTGCAACACGGAGGGAGAAAAAGCATAGATTCTTTTTAATTAATAAAAGTCTGAACCATAATAAATGAAACATTGACCAACACTTTGATGTGTAATGATGGCACTTGACAAACTGTAACTTTCACTTGTTTTCTGTGTGGTGTCTTATTTGACTTTGCATTTTTGTGTTTTTATGACGCGAAGCACTCTGAACAGCCTCATCGCTGAAGTATGCCATACAAATAAACCTGATGCAAACTTGATTGATAAGATTCAAATTGAAATTGTGATCCAAGATACAATTAGAAGTGACATTTCTGTTTACTGCTGCATTAAATCCACACTGTGAAAAATATCAAACCTTGTACCAACCATAGAAGTTGGTGGGAATATGTGGGGGGCATTGAGAAAGATTACTTGCAGACAGTAACCTTTATCCGTCACTCTGTGACGTAAAGTGAGCTCAATGTTTCTGTTTCGTTGTAGCCGTCAGACTGTTGACCCTTTCATTGACTATTTCCACCATTTTAGTGCCAAAAAGACCAACTCATGTAGCAACCTTCGTTCCTTTCAGCCACTTCTCTTAAACCGAAGATAGACCAATATTTATTTGATCTATGTTGCCTCACTGGTAAGGCTGATGTTTTCTGAGGTACCGGTACCATCTTGCACACATTTACAGTTTCACTGTACGACACAAAAGACACGAAACAGCTTGACTTTTAGCCACTTTGGGTAATATCTATAATATCTATACACGAAGCAGTGGTTACAAAAGACCCAATATCCCACAGTATTTCTGACAACTGAGGACAACGACTTGACAACCTGAAACACTTAAAAAAAAAGACATTTGTGGACATTCAATTTGTAGAAGGAAGTGTTTCTCACTTCCCACAGAGTTACATCAGTGTCATAAGATTATGGTTGTAATTGCAATTTGTTTCCAATCATAATCCTCCTCACATGCAATATGAAGGGAAGTTTTTTCCCTTCACATTTTTATTTTCCATCTTTGTAAAATAAAAAAAATTAAAATGAGTCTTTTGCTATTTGGGAAACTGTGATGTAGCTCATTATTTTATTGCTTTCCAACACAGATCTTTAAAGTAGTAATGTTTATGTGATTGGTAGCACTAGAAGAAGTGGAGATGGTGGTGAAATGGACCTTGTTGTTCACCTGGACAACAGAACCGGACAGGAGACCCAACTGGCTGTCTGCAAGAACAGACAGAGAGAATTATGCTTCAGTGTTTGCAGCAAGATGTATAATCTGGAGAGTTAAATCTTTTCTACCATCAGCTGTGGCTTAAAAAACTCTGGTTTGGTTCTGGCTCTAGAAGCACTGAAAATGATTGTGCAAATAAGGGCTCTTAATCAAATGAGCAACATTGTGGACAAACCATAAGACTGTCACAAAACAGCAGATTGTCTTCAGTCAGAGGCTCCGTCAGATTTGCTGTACGACAGACTGCTACAGCCATCACCATCGACAACAACTCAGAAATTTGAGAAACATAATTTGTGAAGTCAGGCAAAGTTTTTGAAGCTGCAAGTTCTGAAAAATACTCTGAGTTTTATGAAAGCTACTGTTTTCTTTCTGGTATTTTGTTAGTATCTTAAGTGCTGGGAATGTAATCTGAAAGGTCTGGTAAAGTTCTGCAAACTGCAAACCAAGTTCTGTAAGACGCTCTGGAAGGTATAGAAAAATAAGGCTAAAGTTTTTACAGCTATTGTGTTATTTCTAGGAAAAGAACTCCTAAAGTGCAAGAAAGTTTCATAAAGTAGTCTGGACAGTTTAGACAATGAACAAGTAACTTTCAACTAAGAAACCAGTAAAACTGAAAGTTGAAAATGAATAAATAAGCAACGTGTATTTTTATTGACGCTGTTGCACCATTTCAACAATTTAAAAAATGTATATCCTTTAACAAACCTGATATATTTTAGCCCAATTTTAGCTTTAAACGTTGTTTTAATGAATGGCAATTATTAAAAACGTGTCTGAAATTTGTTACGTAAAAGCAATATGGATTGAAATGCTAACAATTATTTGTTCCCCGATTGTCATAAAGACTGAACAGACAGTACTGACATTGTCATCACACACACAGACACTATTTCTTTATTTTAATTTGAGCAGAGTGGATTACCCCTAAAACATTTCGAGTGCTACTACTGACCATCTAAAAACTTCTCTTTCAATTTATTAGAGTCTTTCACACTCATGCATGATATGCACCTGTATTCACTTACCACTCATACGTCCATGCAGACACTCAGTTCAAATAGTTGGCCTAGGGTTCAGGAAGCCAAGAAGAGCTGCTGACACAAGCAGCTACTGTGATTACCTCACGTCTGTCATGGCTTTGAAAGGAAACCCATCCTCAGAATATTTAGACAAAGACAAGTTTTAAAAGATGGCATAATGAATAATGCTGTGCTAATGAATAATAATGTATAGCCTTGCAAAAGTATTTATAGTGTCTACTTTTTTTTTCATATTTTGTTACTTTATCACTACAATGCTTAATGGTAATTTATTGAGATTTTATTTTCCAGAAGTTGTGCAATGTTTCGAATGACCCACTTTTCATTTGCTCTATATCCCAAATAGCTTTGCATGCAGAGACTCATTATTTTGATTATTCTTCGTTTCGGATAAATCCATGTTCAGGAGGGTTTGTTGACAGCAATGTCCGTCTGCGGTCACAAATTTTCAACTAAATTTGGTTCTGGACTTTGTGGCAAATGAATGACCTTTGTTTAGGGTTGAGCTGCTGCTGGGAGGTGAACGTCTGTCTCATCTATTCTCACCATCGTTTCTTTCCACGCCCTTCCCATTTTAAGATGTTAAGATGGGAAGAGAGTTGGATGACAAGTTCAAAGTTTGGCATTCTTGCTTTAACCCTCTCTTCACTTTTATTGCTTATTTCGATTTTAATTATAATTTTTGTTCATTGACGTTCACAAACATACACAGATTCATTCCCTGTTTATATTTAACATGTGCATTATGCAACTATGCACTGCTTTCTGTTTGTTTAGTAAATTAAATTCAACTAAAATACATCAAGCTTGTTGTTGTAATGATAAAGGTTTGAAAAACAAGGTGGTATCTTGGGGAAGACTTTAGGACGGGCGTACTGGGCCAGCAGGTCGGGCAAAGATTTTTCTTTTCTTCTTCTTTTTTTTTTTTTTGTCATTTTGCAAACAGTATTCTGTATAAACCTAATTCACGTGAGTTGCAATATTTTAGGATTTTTATGAATATGAACTCAATTTCTTGGGCATCAACATGGACTGAGGATTGTTGGCTATTAAACCTAAACATCGGTTCATGTCTGCTGATGTTCGGATTGCCTATTAATGTAATGTTGCATAATAAAATAACAAGTAATAATTAGTGGATAGGACACTGAGACTTGCATCAGCCCAGAGACACACATCCTTGAATAAGATGAAAACAAGAGGCCTAAGATGCCTGTAATTTTAAGAAGAACGGATTAATGATGCTAAATACCACAACAGCAGTCAACAAAAATGTAACAGTATTTTATCCCTGAGGGGGTCTCCTGCCTTCACAGGTTGGGCCATTAATAACGATGGGAGGTTCCTCACGGTCAGCAGTCGCTCGTCCTGCCAGCGTTAAGCCGCGCCTCCCTCAAGCTTCATTACTGCCACACAGCTCAGTCCACCCTTCATCCCTCCACGTAGCTATTATCCTTTACACAAATACGATGACAGAGAAAGCAGCACACTCATGTCTAACAAATAGTGCCGAAGGCTTCACTGGTGAACGCTTCCTAAAGTGGAGGAATTACATTTTAAACAAATGCGCTCTTCCCATTTGCTCTGGCTGAATTTAGAGTCATGTGTCTGCACTTGTTTGTTATTGTACGCTTCCGTGGATACAGTCTTGACCTGCCGTGGCTGCTTGACACCAGACCTTTTGCCGCGTGCTATATGCTAACCCACAAGCAGCAGGTGACACCTCGTCCAGAAACTTGATATTTGACTTTCTAGCCTCCTCTTTTGTTTGACAAAAATCAGCGGAAGAAGGGTTCTTGTTTTCCTACAGCACATTAATTCAAGCCATCCGTCCTGCGTTTGTTGCACTGATGAGCACACCCCCCATGCTATTCTTGGAGTCATTGTTTAGCCTACAACTGTGGTGTCTTATATACAGCATTATGAAATGACTGCAATTGAAAACAGCTAGCTATAATTAGATCGCAGGAGTTTACAGGCTATAACTGGGCCACAGTGTCTAAAGCTTGAGTCATTCACTTTGTGTGTGAAAAACTGAAATCGTGAAAGACTTAAATGTACTTTTAATCCAACACTGGGGCTTTTTTCGGGAACTTCACCTGATCTAAGATCTCATTTTGCAGTGAACGTATTCTCCTCTACCATGAGAAACACTGAGGCTGCTTGTATTGCAGACGTCGCCGCGTTCAAAGTACAACCGAGCCCTTAAAGTGCAGCTAAGGATGAATGTTATTTTGGCTGTGGCTTCGTGAAGGCGCTGTCCACTCCCACTACTCATGTGTCAGTGAAGCCAGCACTTTCCACTGGCCGGGTCCAGGGTGGCCACTGGCTTTATCCGAGCATTCAGGGTCTTTTGCCTTATTAATCCCAGGGCACATATAGCAGGAGTTGTAAGAGAGGAGAAACAATGTCATTCTACTTCACAAGTTGTATGTATTTGGTTATCAGGAACCTGTCAAGTCTCCCGTTTTGGCT
The DNA here is from genome assembly GCA_903067055.1 of Poeciliopsis paucimaculata. Lineage (NCBI taxonomy): Eukaryota > Metazoa > Chordata > Actinopteri > Cyprinodontiformes > Poeciliidae > Poeciliopsis > Poeciliopsis paucimaculata. The sequence goes on along the minus strand of CAEGAD010041370.1, from coordinate 1,639 downwards.
GGGAAACTACCATATTTTACCACTCTGTCCTCTATTAGATTTCTCCTGTAAATGTCCCGTAGTAAAGTAATTAAGTCGCAATCCACCCCACGTTCTTACGGTAGTTGGTAGTTTTCTCTCCACCCTTTCTTAAGGTCGTCTTCTTCCCATAATCCCCCCACACACCCTTAAGGGCTTACGATAACACCTACCCCACGTACCCCATCCTCCACCCATCCACCTCGGACAGATAAATGTTTCCCGTATTCTTAAGTCCAAAACTTAACAGGTATGGGACGGGGCACTGTGACTCAAAGTAGATCCAGTCTGAGTCCTGGAGGTTCCCAGTGAGACAAAAATAACCTCCTGACTTCATGAATGAAGGACTTGCAGGGATCAGGACTTTGTTCCTGAGCTGAAAACAACCTGAGCCTTCAGTAATAAATACAGTGCCTTGCAAAAGTCTTTACACTCCCTAAACATTTTTTTATTTCGTTTTTCACAGGCGCAAACTTCCATCCGTGTTTTAGGTCAACACAAAGTTATCTAATGTGATGCCACTGATTCAAAATTTACTTTTCGAGTTAGAGAAAAGAGAATTTGTGTAATTTAATCTCAGGCCTTAGAGGTGCAGTAAAATCACATAGAGTTAAAACTCAAGTAAAAATAAAAAGCAGTGGAAGAGTATTTAGTAAAAAGTCTGCTCAAGTACTGAGTAACTGATCAAAACTCAGATATATTTACTGGAGTGACCTTTTTGAAAAATACTTTTAGGAGTATTTTTACTATGCTGTCCTTTTCATTTTTACTTCAGTAATTTTATTATGAAGTATAGTTACTTTTTCTAGTGGATAAATTGTTGGTACTGAAAGAAGAACAATCTTATTATAACCAAAAATTCACACACACACACCTGCAGTTAAAGCTTCATATTACAGTTTTATGTTGAAATTATTTGATTTGGAATTTTTTTTTCTTTTGCCTTCTTGCAATTATTTGCCATCTTGTAATTATTATTTATATGAATCATTTTCATCTATAAAATACCAAATTGTCCACACAACTTTACATTTTGGTTCATTTGATGATGTAGCGTTTAAATAATAAATGAAATTTTGATCACACTTTACTCTCCCTCGAGTAATTTATTGGACAACTACACTTTTTTCTTTTACGCAAGTGAAAATACGTTGAAGTAGTGCTACTCTTACTTGAGTACAGGTTTTGTACCCTCCTCTGCACAGAACCACAAAAGGCCAAGCAAAACATGTGGAAGAAGGGGTTCTGGTCTAGTCCAAGCCTCAACTTGCAAAAACACTGCAAAACACTGCGTGGTGGGGAAGCCAAAGCGTTGATGCGAAGACCGATGAAGCTAAAAGCAGAGTATTTTTTAGGAGAAAACCTGCTAAAGGCTGCAAAAAAAACCAAACAAAAAACAAACAAACAAACAAAAAACTGGGTTTAAGGTTCCCATATTAGAACGGCCTAGTCAAAGTTCAGAGCTAACAAGAATCTATAAATTTCAACATTAATGTTTACAGATGCTCTCCATCCAATTTGACTGAGCTTGATCTATGTTGCAAATTTCAGTTGAAAAAAAAAAAAAAAAAAAAAAAAAAAAAAAAAAAAAAAAAAATTTTAAAAAAATTTTAAAAAAAAA
>CAEGAD010041369.1:0-42677 GCA_903067055.1 Poeciliopsis paucimaculata | reverse complement strand
CGCCTCCATATTGTTCCTGAACGCCTCCATGTTGTACCTGAACGCCTCCATGTTGTTCCTGAACGCCTCCATGTTGTTCCTGAACGCCTCCATATTGTGTTCCAGGTGTACGAACAGGACGACCTGTCGGAGCAGATGGCCAGTCTGGAAGGACTGATGCAGCAGCTCAACGCCATCACCGGCTCCGCCTTCTAACCGCCGCCCTGACCGGACTGGACCGGACCGGACCGGCCCTTCCTGAGCCACGGACCAACCTGCTCTGACTGACTGGTGGCCCAGTTCTCCATCCGTTTGGTTTTGCTGTTCTGGGCTTTGAAAGGGAACAAACTCTGCAGCACCAGTCCAGGAACTGGACCGGCTCTGGTCGTTCTCTCGGCGTCAGACTGAAACCCTCCAGATTCTCCAACCCAAACATGAACTGAGAGAAACCCGACGCCTCCAGACAGGAATATCACAGAAAAGTGTAACATCCTCCGTTTCTCCTGTTTGTGGTATTTATTAGCTTCGTCCTCCTGAGTTTCACACTCAGCTACTGTGACTGAACCTCGCCGACTTTCCACCGGCGGAAATATTCCTTCATCAGAACGTTTGGAAACCTGCGTTTCAGAAAGCAAAACGTCTTCAGCCAATGTTTCACTGAAACGTGATGTTTTTCACATGGACCTAAAGTTTCCCATCATGCCTCACTGTTGGTGTGTTCTCCTTCGTTTCCTTTTCCCGACACAAACAGGAAGCCCTGCTGAGCGTTCAGAAGGAACCCCACAGTCTGACCCCATGTTAGCCGTTAGCGACATTAGCTTGTGTTGCTTCTGACCTTAGGAAGCTTATTGTGAATATCTTTGTTTTTGCTGCTTGTTTCTGTCCGGCTTGATGCCAAACAGACCAGAGGAGAAAGAAAGAAACAAAACAAAATCAAATTATTGGGTTTGAGTAAAAGAAGAAACCGTCTGGATTTTAGCTCCAACATTGTTTCTGACGGCGTTGCCTTGTTGGAAAATGGTGGCCGAAGTGATGGTTCACTGATTCAACATTAAACTGCTGGCTGTCTAATGCTAACACTAGCATTAGACTGCTAACTGTTAGCACTAGCACGCTAAAGATCTGTCAGTAATTCGTTACTGACTTAGTGTTAGCCCGCTAGCAGTGGTGCTCACACTTAGCAACAGCAATAACATGCTAACAGTTAGCATTGTTGGAGACGTGAAGTGAGAAACGGTTAGCCGTCACATTTCCCGCCTCTCCGTCCTGTTGCCTAGCAGCCATGACAGTGCTGAACACAAGCTGCTAAAAATGGAGCCAGAACTTTTCCATGTTTTAATTATTTAATCTTTTTAGTGAATTAAATTTAAAACAGAAAGATGTGAAACAGAAACGACCAAATGTGAATCGGTGAGAGAGAAAACATTTGGATCTCAGCTAATTCACCCTGAATGAAACACGAACCAGCAGTAGAACAAAATATCATCTTTATTATTTCACTAAAGTCCAATAAGTTAAAGGATCCTGTTCATTCTGACCAATAACAGGCCATGAACAGTTCAGTTCTGTGAACAGTTCTTTGCTTTAAGGATCCAGATTTTGCTCTGTTGGTTGTTTCCTGTCGTTCTGACGTCTCTGTTTTTATCACACTGTGGGATTTCTTTCTGTTTTTATTTGTTTTGAAGAACCAAACGAACACGACTGAACAAAAACCACCAGCTTCACTTTGAGTTTTGTTTTGTAGAAAAAGACAAAAAAGTTACAAAAAGACAAACATAATCCTCAAAAAGTCTATTTTTACATTCAGTGTCGTGGCGGAGATCAGAAAAGTTAATAACTAAATCAACACATCGGACTCAGTAATTACCTCGTATAAAACAGCTGCACTCGTTTCCCTGTTCATGACAGGAAGTAAATTAAAAAGTGAGACGGCGGCGCAGCGAGGAGGAAACATCCACCACATCTATCTTTTCTAGAAAAAAACCTTCAGAGCTTCAAAGGTCAACAATCAAAAATTTTGAAACTAGAAAATTAATCTGAGATTTACCTCAGAAACATTTTAGAAAAACTTTTTGACATTTTAAATCAAATGTCAAAAATTTGCTTGGAAATTTCTTTTTGTTTCAATTAACCTCAGAAATGAATCTGAGATTAATCTCAGACATTTTCTGGAGGAAAACTTCGACATTTCTGACTTTCAAAAGTAAAAAAAATCAATTTCTGCAAATGTGCTAGAAATATTCTGAGATTAATCTCAATATTTCACTTTTTCTTCTTGCAAATTTTCCACTTTTCAAACAAATTTTGCTGTTTTTTCTAGAGAATTTCTGCGTTTATTGCAAATGTTTTGAAGTTCAGAAATGTTTTATCTAAAAGAGTCTTGATGTTTTTGGTGGAAGTTTTTTCCTGTGGCTCTGATGCGCTGGAGGTTCTGGTTTCTGGAGGGAATCAGTGTTTAGATGGATCCAGATGTAGGTTTAGGATTAGACGAGTTTGTAACAGAGGAAAGTTTAGTGAAGGTGTCGGGAAGGAGAACAGAGCGGCGTACACTGTGAAAAATCAGCCGGCGGCTGATGACTGATGGTCAACATCTCCTTCATCTTCTCTCGCTGCTGCAGCAATCCACTTCCTGTCGCTCTTCCTCACATCCTGAGAGGAAGACTCCGACTCGCCGCCCGGCTTCAGATCGAACGGCGGGGAGGACGAGCTTCCTTTGACTTGTGCAAACTGGCAGGAACGTAAACTGACCAGTCATTCATCAGCAATGAGGGTAAAACAGGCTCTTTATTTGCCCCGGCGGCCATCTTGACGTTTATCTGTGATGAGGCCTGAGGGAACGCCGCCGCCGCCGCTCAGATTCAGCTCCGCTTCCTGTGCCGACGGTCCAGGCTGTGAATTCATCACCATGCGGGCTCAGGCCCGGCGGGCCGTTACCGCGGCGACCAGCCATCCCAGGGGCGAGGGCGGAGGGGTGAAAAGGTCAAGAAGAACCGGGATCAAACTCAACGTCCAGCAGGAGGAAGTAGATTGGACTTTTGGAAATTTTCTGTTTCAAAAGTCGAATTTGTTTTATTTTTAAAACTCAGAAAATTCATATTCATTTTTCACATAAAATTTCTGAGATTAATTTCAAATTTGAATTTTTCTCACAAATTTTTGACCTTCAAAACTTTGACATTTTGAAATTGATCTCAGAAAGTTTCTGTTACTGAAGTCGAAAATTTTGTTGAAAATTTTTTTACTTTTCAAATTCTGAAATTTTGAGATAAATTTTCATAATTTTTGTGTAAAAAAAATAAGCAGTTATTTGCTAAAAGGTGAAGCCACTGCATGCTAACTGCGTGCTAACATCATGCTAACAGCGTGCTAACATCATGCTAACAGCGTGCTAACGTCATGCTAACAGCGTGCTAGCGGTTAGCACACCGCTCCGTAGCCACGTCCAGGAAACGACTCATTCAGCCTATCAGACGTCGTTTCTCCAGTTTCTCCGACCAATGGCTGCAGTGAAATAATTAATAATTAACTTAAATAAAAACAATGTGGCATCGGAAATCAAACTTTTCTGAATTTGAAAACTAAAACTGGAATATTTTCCCATCCGGATCAAAGGAACATTTTTCGTTTCTGTTTTGAGGAAACTTTGGGTTTTTGGATGAGGTGGAATTGCTGCAGCAGAACTACATTAAAGCAAGCTGCCTTTTTTTACAGTGTACAGTTCCACTAGAGTAGAATTGACTTTTTATATTCAAATTTAATATATTATTATTATTTGGAGTGCTCTTGAAAGCTATTATTTATATCCATGTGATATTTCTGCATATGTAAATTTAGTTTAGTAAAAAAGGACTGAATGTTTTGTTTTTCTCCTCATGGCCTTAAAAAGTTTCAGTTCTGGGATTTTTATCATGATTATTGTTTATCTTATTTATTATTAAATCTTGACAGAAGTTAGTTTTCCAGATTATTTGTAGACTTTTCTATGCAGCAGAACCCAAAGCCGGAGTCGATCATATCTGGGCAACAAGTTGGAAGAAACTCAAAACAATTTTAGATTAAATTTCAAAATGCAGGAATCCAGAAAATTATGTTTAAGTTATTTTATTTATTGTTTTGTATCTAAAATAATCAAATGCAGCAAAAGCAAAGCAGGTGGATTAGCAGTGCTAGTTAGTCATTGGACTATCTTCAGTCAGAGGCTTTTTCAGATGTGTTGCAAGACTGACTGCTACTGGAGATCTGTCCGAAATGACTTCCTGGATATCAGTTATTCAGAAAATAAAGTATTTTTGAATTGAATTGAGTGGAATAAGCAACAAAACGCTGAAGGTTTCTGGACACTAAATGGTTGGAAGGAAAGAATAAAAGGAAGAAAAAGAAAAATCTGAATCTATTGGATTTTATTGAGTGGAAAAAATGTAATTAAAAACAGCAACTGAGCTGGAAACCCTGGCGTTTCATCCTTTATATCCCTCCTTCTTTTTTAAATTAAACTTCCTCCACTGGTGGTTGGAACCGGTCCAGAAATGAGATTCTGAGAGGAATAAAAGAGGAGGAATGAAGTTCAGTTTGGGTGGAGCCGGTTCTGAGAGGCTTGACGTGTGAAATGGACCGTCAGCTCCGGTTTGGGCCACCGGCTTACAGAACAGAACATAAATAATAGAGTAGAAAGAAAAGTAGAAGAGATGATCTGCACCTCGTCTCATCAGGGTAGAGGAGCTGAATTCAAACGTTTCCAGGAGGAAGAACGTCGAGTCCGTCTGATGATGATGATGATGATGATGATGATGATGAAGAATGGCTTCTTTCCATTATGTTGTTGTTTTCCCATTTGCTGGTTTTTGTAACGCACTGTAGAACAGTCCCATGGTCCTTTTTATAGAAATGTTATTTCAATGGTTCATTCTTTTTGTTTGATAAATAAAGTTTTGATACAAAAACAAAATGGCTGCTTGTTGGTTTTTCTCTTCCTCAGGAAAAACATTTGTTGTCTTTTCCAGCTTCCAGGATGAGCTGGAGCTTCTGCTGGGGATGCTAGGCAACGGGCGGAACTCTGCTGGGGTTGCTAGGCAACGGGCAGAACTCTGCTGGGGTTGCTAGGTAAAGGTTGTTGCTAAAGTTAGCATATTGAAGCTATTCTGTTATTTTAATCAACCAAAATAAACTTTGCAACAATATTTAAGGAAAATAAATGTTAAGGTAGTTAAAGGAGTGATTGTAGGCAGCTAATAAAGAGTATGCACTGTAAGGTTAGAATGTTAGCATTAACATGCTGACATTAGCATTAGCTGCATGTTGCTTCCCTCACAAGTCAAAGTTTTGAAATAAAAGGATTTGCACTCACTGTGTTTATCTTGCATGTTAAAAATGCAGGTAAATTTGGTACTTATTGTAAAAGCAGCTGTAAGCTAACTAGCTACTGAGCTAGCTACTATTAGCAGGCTAAAGAACAGATTTCCATGCTTCCTCAAATGTTGTAGAAGTAGCTTCAAATTATGATTTAACAAGATATAAACTGTTAAAAAGGGTTATTAAATATTTTATTGCTGGGTTGTTTACCAATTTTTCTGTGTGGCAGCCATATTGGATTTTCATACCATGGTTTCTAAATCGGATGCTAGCTTTCAGCTCCATCTGATTTTTAATAAAATGCACTCAGGCCACAGTGTTGCTGTTTGTATATTTTATAAGAGGAATAAAACGATTTGTTCTGCATTTTGGATTAAAACATTAAAATGCTATAAAAATGTACTTTATGAAGCAGGAAATGGTCTGAAATATGCAGGAATGTGTCAGGAGGAAATGTTAGAGTAAAACTAATAAATATAATCTTTCAGCTCCGTTTGGTTCCGCCTGAACATTTTCAGAGAGAAATTCAGGTAATTTTGGGAGAAATGTCCGCGGAGGCTGCTGCAGATAAAAGAGGCTCTGCTGCAAAGAACCGGAGCTTCAGACATGATGATGATGATGATGATGATGATGATGATGATGATGATGATGATGATGATCTGCTTCTCTGCAGATGTAAATCACTTTAAAGTGGCACCCAAGATTAGTGTCATTCACTGACCAGAGGAAACTATTTTCCTCTCTTCCTCAGGAATCTGATGCCTGAAATGTCTCATTTTTTCTGAACTCTGACGTTTCGCTGATTCTGACCTTTTGAATGGAAAATGTCAGATTCAATCTGATTATCCAGCTAAACGATGTGAATGAAACTGAACACGCTCGTTGTCCTAACAAAGAGCAGCAGATCGACGGTTCTGTCAGGAGTCTCTTCAACACTTCATGGATTAAATCAAAACCGAGTTAAAGATGAATCAGATGAACGGAGCTGAGGAGGATCTTTATCTGAGCACCAGCAGCAGCTGCAGAGTTTGAAACTAGATTCACTTCAGCTGCAGCTTTAAAGTTTGGACGGTTTGGTCGCCTGGTGGAGCTAGAAAACAAAAACAGGATTAAATTTATACTAAAGAAAAACTCAGTTTAATTTCTAGAAAAAACAGGAAATTTCAGAGATTTAAAAGTTCAAATTTTGAGAGAAAAAAATTAATTTTTAGATTGCTAGAAAAAAAACATTTCTGGGTTAAAAAAAATAATTGCTAAAGTAAAACAACTCAGAAATTTTGTGATTTCAGACATTTTGGGGGGAAAACAGTCAGTAGACTACCAGTCAGCAGACCACCAGTCAGTAGACTACCAGTCAACAGACCACCAGTGAGCAGACTACCAGTCAGCAGACTACCAGTGAGCATACTACCAGTCAACAGACCACCAGTCAGTAGACTACCAGTCAGCAGACTACCAGTCAACAGACCACCAGTCAGCAGACCACCAGTCAGTATACTACCAGTCAGTAGACCACCTCTGCATGACTTGGTCACAGCTTCTTGTTATTCTGCTTAATGCAGTTAATCAATATTCTGCTGCAGTCAACTAGATCTGGCAAAATGTCCATAAAATCAGGATCCAGGCACTAGATCAGGCAGCAGATCTATTTGGTATCTTTCAGACACTGTTGGGTCCTTTGAAGATAACATGCTGTCAGTCTTTAATAAACTGCCAGTTTGACAGATCTGGACCACCCAGTGATCCCGTATTCATGTCGATGTTCAGCTTCACCACCTTCATAGATCTGTTGCACAGACTTTAGTTGTCTGAGACCTGATTAGGTTTGTTTTCCTGACTGACCTTCACTGAGTTCTCCTGATCTCCTCTGGGTGAAATGCTTACGCTCCGCGTCCTGAACGCTGTGACTCCACTGGCCGGGTTCTGGAACAGTGAAATTACAGCTGTCAGAACGTTTCACATCACATTTTAATCATGCAGGAGACAGAGCGGCTGCCTGCTGATTCATTCACCTCGTTATGCATTTCAGTCCATTCTCTCTCAGCTGAATAAAACCAGATGAGAGCAGACTTGCTCTGATTTAAGAGACCGCCATGTGGGGCCTTGCAGCGATCCGTCCTCTCAGTCTGAACGCAGAACTTCAACTCACAACCCAAATCCAGGTAAAACTGAGACTGTCTGAGTAGAAATGGATCCTCTCAGGCTCCAATAATTTCATTTTGTACATGGAGCATCGGCTCCCAGTTTCTCTGAAACCTTTTGGTGTTTTTGTTCAACTTGATGTAAATTTTCAGATAAAATCTGTTTTGAATAATAAAATGATCTCAGATCAAACAGCTGCTGAAAGTTTTATTTTTAAGTTTTGGCTCTGAGTTTTTTATTTGTTGTTGCAGAACAGAGTTGGACACATTTATGTTTAAATTAGTTTAGTTTTTGGGTGTATTTACTCAGTTTACTAATGAAACAGATGAATTATCAACCTGCTGGTTGGAACCGCAATAAAAAGCAATAAAATAAAATGAGGACTCAAGAACTATTCCTGGTTGAAGGTTTGACTGAAACCTTCTCGTCTTGATAAGAACTTCTCGCTCTGTTTAGGGTAAAGTGATTTTCTCAGAGGACGCTTGTTCGGTTGGAGGTCACAGGTTCATAATGAGCCATGAAACCAGTTCAGGAATCGTTTTCATGCAGCGCCGGCCGCTGTGGCGGCGAGGTAATGGATTATAGCCGCTCCTGCAGACGTTTAATGAGACACACAGTCAAAACCTGCTGGAAGGAAAAAACAAATGTTTCTGTTTAAAATGAATTTTTCTTCTCTGTCATCATCAAAATTACAAGAACGTATAAAAAATTACTTGAAATGTTTCATTTGAGTGATGAAAATATAAAATAAATGAGTTTAACTTCTGAAATGATCTGAAAACAGTTGAAGTTCACAAATGATTCTTTTGAACAGTTCTTTACCCTCAACATTTGTTTGTTTTTTCATGACTTTGCTGATTTATGCTCTGCACACTTTGCAACTTACTGAAATAATGAAAATTATAAAGGCGAATGAATGCAACAATACGAAGGGATAATTGTATCATTCTTTATTTTGGTTCTATGTTATAAATAATACAAAAATGCTATCAATGCAAAAACATTTAGATATTATATGCTTAATTTTTTACAGTATAGTTATATTTGATAAATTAGAATATGCATTCCAGTGAATCATTTCTTAGATTAAAAAAATAACAGGTGTTAAACATACTTTCCATCAAGACCATTTTTTTTTAATAGTTTGGATGTAATATGCTTATCTTAAATGTCATGTTTTTATTCCTGCAAGCATAAAATCATCATAATTACCACAAATAAAGGCTTGAAAACATCACTTTTCAACATGTTATTGAATGTAGCATTTTATTTACTGCATCCTGTTTTTATATTTTCTTAATAAAAATATAAATACAGATGATTCAACTTGTTTTGATCATTTCACCAAGAAATTTCAGGATTCTCTCAGCTAATATGAAACTATATACAGGTTAAAAAATGAATCATTTAATGACTGAACAGTTCCCTTCAAAGAACTGTTCACTGTACGCGGTTTTATTTTTGTTCAAATTTATGTTTTCATCAACATTTTTATGGTCAAAATTGATTAATTTACATAAAAGGCGTTAGGGGTCATGCAGTTCTGCGCCTCACCTCTGGGGGCGCTGTGACACATACAGTGAATTAATCAGGAAGTTGGCGCTTCCTCACTGCTGTTAATATCAATATACCTGTTTAATGAGTCATGTTCTACATGGTTCCACAGTCTGTTTAAATAATGTGTGTGATATATTTAGACTTCCTGATCTGCGCAGTGGAAATGCGCAGGATGAGGCAGGAAGTACCGCTCTTCACCGATGGGGGCGGTGCTGAGCCATCAGGCAGCAGGTTCTCTTCTTCTACAGTTTGAACAACCTGAACCCAATCAGACAATACATAAAGTATTGTCTGATTACAATACTTGAAATACTGATACAATACTGATTACAATAAATGAAATTCATTAAAACAAATTTTAAAAACTAAAGGATTTTATTTATATATTTACATCACTCTGCTGCATTTACTTTAGTAATGTTTAGGGGAAAATGTACTTTAATGTACTTTAACTAAGGAATAGTTTTACTAAACTGCACAGTTTTCTTTTACTTGGGCAAATAATTAAAATCTTTAATCAGTTAAGATTAAAATGATGATGGTGTATTAGGACCATTGTAGATAGAAAAATAAAAAGGAGGAGTAAATTTCTTCCAAAAAAACTCTAATATTTTGACATTAATCTCTAAATTTTTCTCGGGACAACATTGAAATTTGAGTTTCAAAAGAAAAACAAATTAAAGTTTGAAACTCAGAAAATTTTTTATTTAAAATTTTTTTTTTTCTACCAAAAATTTTACTTCTCAATTTCAGAAATTTATGTTTTTTTCTTCAAAATTTCTGATAATAATCTCAAATTTTCTAGGAATTTTTCTACTTTTAAAATATTTTTAGATTATTCTAAAAAAATTTATTCTTTCTAGCAAAGAATAAAAGAGTTTGAAAAGTAGAAAAGTTCTGGAAATTTTCAGTTATTAATGTTGAAAGTTTTTCACTTTTGAAACTCAGAAAATTTCCAAAGTTTTTTCTAGGAAATTTCTGACACTAATCTCAAAATTTCAGAGTTTTTCTTTGCATACTTTTGACTTTGGGAGCTCAGAGATGATCTTCTGTCCTTGAAAGTTTCAGTGGAAATAGTTTCTATTTTTGATTTGTTCCTCTGATTCCAGCAGAGTCGGCGTGTCGTTCCTCCCCAGAGTCCTCCTGTGCTGATCATTTCTGTCCTGAAGGGGGCGCTGTCAGCTTACAGCCTGAACTGCTGCATTAACAGTTGCTGACTGCAAACATCTCAAGAAATGTGATTTTTCTGATGCTTTGAAGCAGGCGGCGCCGCTGCGACACACAGAGTTCAGGTGACAGAGTTTTGTTTGTAGCACTTTGTCGCATTTTCAATTTAAGACTGAAAACAAAACTAAACAAGATGAATAATTCATGCAGCGTGTGTGTGAATGTGTGTGTGTGTTTCTCTGTTAATCCCTTCAGTTTTGCTGCTGATTTTCTTTGTCAAGCGTGAGAGAGTAATTAATCAGATCTGAAATGAGATTCTGGAATTAAAAATGTGTGTGTGTGCGTGTGGGTGTGTGTGTGTGTGTGTGTGTGTGTGTGCGTGTGTGTGTGTGTGGCACCAGTCTAGCCCTAATGGATCCTGACAAGCGAATTATATCAGCTTCCTCTCAGTGTTCACTGTCTCTGCCAGGCTTCCTCTGCCTGCTGACCACTTCCTGCTGCGACTCGCTGCATTAATGGCTGCAGTCTGGGCTGAATGCAGCTGCGCCTGATGGATCAGCGCTGATTTGTGAAGCTCTCCTTCAGGCCTGGTCCAGTTTAAAAGCCGCTTTATGAGTGTGGGGAATCCCTGGTTGTGAGGGAACGGTTTTTGACCTTTGGTTTTTCTGAGTCCTGCTCAGTGTGCAGCGCGCAGCTGGCGCTCTGCTAACTGCATGGCGGAGCAGCGCGTCGGGCTGTGAAATGAATATTTACTCAAAATGACGGAGTCTTCGCTGCATCCCAAACTAAGGCTGGGCATTTATAAAAATCAATTTCTTATAAGAATTTTGATTAATCGTTTTCACAATGAATTAGTTATTGATGTTTTTTACTTCCGATATTGATATCTGAGGTTTAAAATCAGCCAATACGATGCAGAAAAGTAGCCGAGTTGACCTAAATATTTCTGCTTTAAATCTGCTGGATTATAAATTTATTTCATCACACTCTGATAGCTTCTGAAGCTCAGACAAACAGGTCAAAACAACATTAATTTGTTCAGTCAATTCAGTTAGGAATGAAACAACCAATGGAAAATAAAGGATAAAGAAAACTTGGTGTTTGAACTATTAAAACAGGCCATTATAAGAGATTATATAAGCATTTATGAACCGTCCAAAAGTAGGTAGTGCACCACAGCACAGGGCATTCTGGGTAAATACAAACAAACACGTTAGCATAGCGCTAGCAGGAGAAATAACTTGTGGCTTTTAGCAAAAGACAAGAAAAAAATCCTACAAACGCTGCAATCCATTTCTGTTTCCATCTGGTGAAGAAGGAAGTTGCTCTCAGAGTCTTCAGAGGTTTTTGTGTCGTTTCCCTCAGTGGTTGTTGGTGCAGCGCCCCCACAGGCCAGGAGGGGAACAGGTTGGTTTGACTCAGAGCAGCTGCAGGTGGAGCAGATGATGGAGTTCTGGTTCTAATTGAACCAAGTTTATCAGACTATCAGGAGGGAAAACACAAATGTTCTTGTTTCCCTGCAGTAGAAACTGGAGTCACAGTCCAAGAAAACAAACTTAGTTTGAACTAAACAGAATAAAAATCCTCTTTATGTTTTCCATCAGTTTATATTTGGTTCAAACTTGCGATGACACTGATGGCTGCTGGTTATTTTCGCTCCTTGTTGGGATGAGGAAGCTTTCCCCCTGGGAATCCCGGCTCAGAAGTGTTTTCCCTGCAGCAGGACTCTGATGGTTATTTTAAGTTATTCTACTGCAGAGTTTATATAAAAGAAAAGCGAGTTGAACTACTCTGGTTTTCTAAATGTTTCTTGTTCTCAGATTTAAACTTCCAGGTTTTAGTGATTTCCTGCTGGTCATTCTGGATCACAGCTCAGACATTCAGCTGCTGCGCTTTGACAATCTTCTTCAAAATGGTTACAGAACGAATCCGTCAGCGCTGCGTTCGCTACCTGACAGCGAATTAGCCCGGCTTTCCACATGAAAACTAAACAACCTGAACTGATGAGACGAGCCTCCAACTCTTTGAGATTGATTTGACTGTAAAAAAGCAGCAGCGTTACAATTAAAGTCAACTGAGTTTCTGCAAAATAAACCATCCTGAGACGTTAACGTGAGTCAGGAATATGCAGAAGACCAAGACAAATGTCCTCTGGACAGATGAGACGTTCAGCATCAGAAACACCTTTTATCAGTTATAAAGCACGGTAGTGGAGGGATGGTGGTGTGGGAATGTTTTGCAACCACAGCACCTGATCATCTTGCAGCCATTAGTTGAATTTCCATCAACTATAGAAATTATAAAATTCAATATAAATTACTGAAGCTTTTATGCAAGTTTGACAAGATTAATGGTGTCGATTGTGTTGGACACCATTGGGTGGTATTGGGTGGTGTTGATGGTGTTGGGTGGTGTTGATGGTATTGGGTGGTGTTGATGGTGTTGGGAGGTGTTGGGTGGTGTTGGGTGGTGTTGATGGTATTGGGTGGTGTTGATGGTGTTGGGAGGTGTTGGGTGGTGTTGATGGTGTTGGGTGGTGTTGGGTGGTATTGGATAGTATTGAGTGGTGTTGGATAGTATTGGGTGGTGTTGATGGTATTGGGTGGTGTTGATGGTATTGGCAGTGTTGATGGTATTGGGCGGTGTTGGGTGGTGTTGATAGTGTTGGGTGGTGTTGATGGTATTGGCAGTGTTGATGGTATTGGGCGGTGTTGGGTGGTGTTGATGGTGTTGGGTGGTGTTGATAGTGTTGGGTGGTGTTGATGGTATTGGCAGTGTTGATGGTATTGGGCGGTATTGATAGTGTTGGGTGGTATTGGATCGTATTGGGTGGTGTTGATAGTGTTGGGTGGTGTTGATGGTACTGGGTGGTGTTGAATATTATTGGGCGGTGATGCATCATATGTTGGGTCAATGCCGAACACTAGAACCAGGATCTCCTCTCAGGGAATCCTGTGTTTTTGATCAGGCTCCATAATGAGCTTCTGGAAGCTTCTACCTGAAACTCGCAGAGCAAACAGAGAAACAATGGAGGAGAGTCACTGATCGCTGCTGCCCCCTGCTGGCCGACACTCTCACTGCTCCCTTTTCCACTCCGGGTGTTTCCTGGAGGATGGGGAGAACAGCCTCAGAGGATCACATCAGCGTCAGGAAGATTTCTAGCTTTCAAAGTGACTCACTGAGGATTTCAAGGCTCGTCTTTCGTTTCTCCTTTTGATGTGCAGTAAATGTTTGTGTTGGCGCCAGGGATGAAGTTACATTAATAAAATAAAACTTCAACAACCTCCTGGGGGTCTCAGGTAGCAGATGAAGGCGCATTCAGAGAAGCCCTGTGTGAATCAAACTGAAAGTCCGGTTCGTTTGGAGGTGTGAACCAGAACCAGTCCATTAATGGCGACTGCTGTCCTCATCGCTGGGCTGGAGGAGAAGATCCTGCTCTATTTAAAGCTTAAATCTAAACATGTTTCAAACTCTGGTGCGATTTGACCGCAACGCCAAGCGGGCCAGAAACCGCTCCAAAAGCAGGAAGTGGACTACAATGCAGGGGATTCTGGGTAAGTACAACCAAAACAAACATGCTCGACCAGCTCTAGTGTAAGAAATGGCAGGAATAAACATACAGCTTCTAAAATCTGACGCCTCCATCTTGTTTCTATCTGGTGAAACAGGAAGTTGCTCTCAGTGTCTTCAGAGGTTTTTGTGTCGTTTCCTTCAGTGGTTGTTGGTGCAGCGCCCCCACAGGCCAGGATGGGAACAGGTTGGTTTGGGTCAGAACCACAGCAGCTGCAGGTGGAGCAGATGTTCTGGTTCCAGTAGAACCGGGTCGACCGGACCATCAGGAGGAGAAACAACCTAAAGTTTTCTTAGCTTAGCTTAGCATCCAAACAGAGTTTCTTGTAATATTTTCGACCCGTCTTGGTTCTCAAGTCTTCAGAAAGTTTTGTCAGGACTTTTCAGTCCATTTAGAGGAACGAGAAGCTGTCAGAGTCCTGCTGGACCCGCTGTCTGTCTGCTGAAGATGGTATTTTGAGAATAAAGCAGCCAAGGCTGAACGTAAAACTTTAAAAGACCGTCAGTAGCTTCTGGAGAAAAATCAACCAGGAGACGCTGAGAGAATCTGAATCAACTTGAACAATTCAGGGTTCATTGATGTCCTTCTGTAACTACATGATGGAGAATTAATGAGAAACTCATTTTGTTTTTCTTTTGCATCAACCTGAACATCCATTACAGCCACATTGCTGCAGTCATGACTCATCTATCTGAAGCGTTTCTTCGCTCTGCCTTCAGGCTGCAGTCTTGATTTTGATCCGTAACAATAACAGATTCAGTTTTTTCCATCCGTTACGAAACGTTTTGGTTCCTTTGACTGGAAACTGTGGGAATTTGAATCTGGAAGCGTTTGGATCCACTAATAATTTCTTTCTCTGGTGAATGTTGCTGGGTTTGGTTATGTGCTGCTGCCCTCTGGTGGTCATTAGTCGAAGCTACATTTCAGCCTGTTTCACCATATTGGTTTAAATTAATACTCCTATTAAAATAGGAAAGTAAAAGAGAAATTGAGCCCATAATGAAACATACATTCTGTAAATGTGGAAAATTAACTTTTATTTACAGTTTCAGATTGATACTGGATTCTGTTTTCTTCTTCCTGGAGACGGGAGGATCAATCCAAATATCAATATCAATACTTGATCGGTATCAGATTGAAACTCTTAATTTCAGGTTGAATTTTTATTTTATTTTTTATCTGCTCTCCAACTATTGTTTTGCACTTTTAGGAGAAAAAGATCAATTCTTTTGTTTTTACTTTCTGTTTGTCCTGTCAATATTTTAAGGAAACCAATAAACTTTAGTTCAGGTTGTATCCAAAGTTTTAACTAAATAATTCATAGAAAAAACAGCTGAAGGTCATAAGTTTGATGGAACCAGAACACAGAAACGTTTGGTGACACTGGGCCTGTATTCACGCTGGACTGGAGTGAAACCAGTATAACCATTATCACTCCTGCTTCCTGCTGTAGTTTCTGTTGTCGATATTCAAAGTTGAAAAACTAAATGTTTATTGCAAGTTACTAAATTGGGTTTTCTAATTAAAATTAAGAAAAATGAAACATTAAATAAATTTTGTTTCCTGCACTAAATCAGTTTTTTTAACATGATTTTAATTCTTTATAATAAATTCATGATTTTCTGCTGCACACAACCATAAGGTGAAATATGTATGAAATAATCCCTAATAAACATTTAAAAATGCTTTTGGAATGCAGATGAATTTGATTCCACCTGCATTGTTAACATTTTGGGACATTTGTCCTTCAGTTCTCTGACCCAGAGGCCTCAGAGGCGTCAGGTGAAAGTTGAACCTCAGTGTTTAATTTATGGTGATGGAGTCGCTGCATGTTGCAGACTCAGACCAGCTTCTCATCCTGCAGACAAAGGATGGATGTGAGAATCTTCTGTTCATAACTTCATGATGGGTTTAAGAAGCTGCAGGTTGTAAACAGAAAACCTCTCAGCGTCTCTGCTGAGCATCGCGCTGAAACCTCCAGACTTTCAGGCAGTCGAGATGTTGAGGAAACCATGAAGTTCCTCATGTTCATGTGAGCAACTGCTGACCTGCAACAGGGAACCGAACCGGCCAGGTTCCTGTCTGGATGAGGCCAAAACTGGAAAATAAACCAGGGGAGATTAAAATGACCTCATTATTTGACCAGAGTATTGAAGTAGAGAAACATCTAAAGGACACTAGGCCTCAAGGTCAAAGGTCGTTCCATCCAGTAAAGCTCCGTCTCTTTGGGCATTTTCCAGGCCTTCCCCGGTCTGGATGGTTCTGATCCGACACGGTTCTTCCCGTTTGTTGGAGCTATCTGAGTTCTTCAAGCCGAACACGGCCGGATGATTTGATTGGTCCACAGACTGAGCATGTCAACCATTATCAAAGGTACAAACTCCAGTCAAACCAGCAGGTCCAAACCTTTTCAACTGGGCTGGAAGAGAACCAGCAAGGCTCCACAACCACCAGTAAATCTAGAACATGCAGGATCTTTTTGTTCCCAGGTGTATTTTCATAAACTATGAAGTGATCACAGGGAACAAGAATAAAAACTTTAAGACAACAGAAACAAAACTAAAATCCAGATATTGTCTGTTTTTCTGCTTCTTTGTTTATTTATGTTCACTTCCTGTTTTATATCCATGTAATGAAGAATCTGTTGGACTCAATAAAGTTGATTCTTGTTAGAAATAAATTCCTGGATCTTTTTTCCATCCAGTCCAGAAACCAGACTGGGTTCAACCTGCAGGAGTTTCTGAACCAGTAAAACCAGTAGAGCTTTTATAGGACTGATTCAACCTGTGTTTAATGGAGATTATTAAAGATTAAATCCCATTTAATCTCAGTTTACAGCTCAGTTTCTTAAAGCCAAACATTAATGTAATCAATGTCAGATATAGGAATTAATTTCTTCAGTCAATATGCAGATATTAGACTGGATCTATGGAACAACAGAAACTGGACATTAGTCCAATTTGTGCCAAAACTCTCCAGTTCCTCCAAAGAAAATATTGTTTTGAGCTACAAAAGCAAATAAAATAAAAAATTCTACCAAAAATGTTTTAAAGAATTGGATTTTCAAACTCAGACATTTCTGTTTTTTTGTGTTTTTATTTAGAAAACTGAGAAAATGTCAACATCTCAGTTTTTCTAGCAAAGTTTCAGCTCAAAAGTTCAAAGTCAGAAAGTTCATTTCAACATTTTCTCTAAATTTCTGAATCCATTTTTCTTCATAGATCGTTTTGGATCAGAAACCTGGATCTGCTCTGGCTCCGCCCACAGACCAACACCTGGTCCAATCAGCGCCGTGTTTCCGCCCAGGTCCAGGTGAGGCCCGGTTCCGCTCACAGCCGCCTGTTGTTTCTGGCCCGGAGGCGTCGGACCGGTTCGGCCGGTTTGTGGATCAGGGCGGGGAGCCGGAGCAGGAAGAGGAGCTGCGGCTCGGAACAACATGGTTCGGTGACACCGCGTTACCAAACACCGAGCAGAACCCAGAACCGCCATCCGAGCTGCACCAGAACCTCTACTGATCTGTGGTGAGTCTCTGGTTCCTCCAGGTTCTGATGTTTAGTTGAAGCTTAGAGATGAAAATGAAGCCCAGAAGGTTCGGAACTCGGGTTCGGCTCGGTTCTGATGGATGGTTCTTATTTAGCCTCATAGTTACACATTTAATAACTTTCTGGATCCGGTTCGGAAGCCTAGACGTTCTGATCCAGTTCGGTTCTGTTGGAAACTCCAGTAGAACCAGTTGGTTGAACTGGATTTGTTCTGATTCTGATCCAGAACCGAACCTGAAGTCCTGCAGAGCAAATCCAGGATTTAAAGTTTTATCTCATAAATGATTTAATTTCACATTAAAGTTCTGAACATTTTTATTAATTTAGTCTGAATTGATATTAAAATGTTCCTGGATTTTTCATCCATCTTAGTTTTGCTGCTTTAAGATCTAAATATATTTTTAGATCTTTTTATTTTTAAGTCTCAGGAATCGAATCTTTAAATTTACTGATGTTTGTTTCTAGTCTGTGGATGATTTTCTATTTTTGGCAGCAAGTTTTGTTAAACAACAATAACTCAGTGAAAACATGAACCAGCCATCAGTGTCTGTTTTATTTGGTTAAACGTCTGGAAAATTCATTGGAAGGAAAAACTGAACTATTTTTAATTTAGTGAATGTATGTTTAATAAACTCAACATCGTGACTTCTGATCAAAATGTTTTGTAATAACAGATGGGGGAAAAAAAAATCCTTTATTATGCTTGTTTTGTAATCGGGGTTCTGCGGGTCGATCGTAGCTAGTAAATATCCTACTGGCAGGATGTAGCTGAACATCTTCTGGTCTGAAAACAGGAAATAAAAACCGATCTGTGAGTTTTTCTTGTTGTTAAACTAAAACCTTCAGTTTGTTTAACATCATAATTTAGTTTTGTCAGAATTGCTTTGAGATTCCATTTTCCACCCTTAAAAAACTCTGTATGTTGTATTTATTTGAGAAAAATGTTCATTAGTTTGTTACTCTGCAGGTTTATGAAAGCATGACTTAAATCCTGTCAAAGTTTCATTTCTTAAATGTTGTCGTTTATTTAGCAGCTGAAGATGATTTTCTATTTTTGGCAGCAGGGAATAATTTCATGTACAGAAATACTTGCTGAACAGCGATGACTCAGAAAACAAACTGATCACAAACAACAAGATGTCTGATGTTTGTTTTGTATTTCAACACGTGTGGAAAATTAATTGGAAGGAAAACATTTGTTGTGTTTATTTCTAAGAAAGAAGTGCAGTGAAATGATTGCATTAAAAATATTGACAGGTTTTCATCTAAATAAGTCAGATTTGATAGAGCGTTTATAAGTCGTCAATATCTTACCAATAAACTCACTAATCAGATTCAGTTTAGATAGATGAGCTCTAATCTGAGCTGATCTGAACCAGGAGACCAAATGCACATTTAACACTCAGTTTTTGTTTGTTTTGAAGGCGGGGTTCTGTGTGACAGTTGTGAGTAGTAAATATCCGACCGGCAGCTGGTAACTTTAGACATTTTCAGGTTTGAAAACAGGAATTAATTCTCACTGAAGATCCAAAACAAACTAATCTGATTCTAAATGAGTTTCTAAACTATTTTCTCCTTTCTGATTTCTTCTACTTTTAGTTATTTTCAAACTTTAATGTTTCTCAACATCAAACAAACGTTATTAGATTCATAAATGAAATCTTCCTAAAGCAACCTGACTGTGTGGAAAAAGTAAACAAATAACTTGCTCTTCTTCTGGCACCAGGTGAAAACCGCCAGTGAGTCGTAGACATCACTGAGGAGGAAGCCATTTTGAGTTCAAAGGTCAAAAACCTCCAGGTCTCAAACTGATGCTGGGATTTTATCCTTCAGGTTTTCTATAAGACAGATTTCAACAGCAAACATGCTGCTGGTTCTGATCCAGTTCCTGATCACAGGTTCTTTCCTCTGGTATGGCAGAACATTGGTGCCGAGTTTTTACTCGTTTTTGGGGTGGGAAGACTTTTCTTGACTGGAAAAACAAAGAACTGGTGGTAAATAAGTACTGCTGCCAGTTGAGCACTGAAGCTGGTTTAGAGTAAAACTGAAATTGAAAGAGAAAGAGGTTTATCAGTAATTGATCGTATAATTGATTAGTTCTTCTCTCAGGCTCAGAGTGGATTTAATAGGTTTTGGCCTTGAAACGTTCTGCAGAAAATTCAAAAACTTTTGACGTATCAAACAAATTTCTGCTTATTAAATGACTGAACTACATTAGTTTTGCCTCATTTTTATCAGTTTTTATAAGATTTAACTTTGAATTTAAAGAAAATATACAAACATCTAATCAGAAATCTCCCTGCCTGCATGTTCAAATCCGGACTTTGATAAAAAATCAGATTTTTCTATTTCTGTGGAGCACAACATTGTAAGATATTGACTACATATAACATCACAGCAGAACCCCATTTCAACAAATCTCAGCTGTATTTGTTAAAAAGCAAATGTTTGTTCCTAGTCATCATCTTCGTCTCCATGGAAACTAAAATACTGGGTTGGTTTTATGGTTTCAGGGTCATTTTTTCACCTTAAAGCCCACCTGCCTCCTGAACGAACCGCTCGGCTGTTTCTAGACGTTTTATTGACCTCTGACCTCGCCTCCATTCGACAGCGATGTTGCTCCATAAACAAGCCTCCTCTCCAGCAGATTTTGTTTAGGGAAATGTTTTCCATCTTTATGGAAAACTCCAGGATGTAGGATTTAAATCAGGAGCAAATGGAGCGACTGGTAGTTTGAGGTCAAGACGTCGGAGGATGAACGGATGAAAAAGCCTCAGACTCTGGATCTGAAGCTCCGCCCCGTTTCCAGTGACAGTCATTTTCATCCAGCTCGGTTCCACCGTAGAGATGTTTTCACATAAACAAAGCAGCAACTCGGCTGGAAGATCAACACGGGCAAAATGTAAAATAAATATTGATTAGAGGCAAAAAGTTTCTGGAATTCATCCAGAAAACAACGAAATGATCTTATTTACTGGGGAATTATTCTTTATCGACACGTCGATCGGAAAAGGAAGTGAAATCGAGTTTTTATTTACGTTTTGTTTTTGCAGTTTGCTCTTTACATACCAGCCGACAGACAATTCATGTAAATAAACATTCAAATCCAGGTTCCCTCTGCAGGGACCGGGCTGGCGGTTCTGTTCTGGTTCTGGTTCTGTTCTGGTCTGGTTCTGGTTCTGTTCTGGTTCTGGTTCTGATCAGGTTCTGGTTCTCTGGACTGCAGCTGTGAGTAAAACTCTGAATCTGGTTTTGGTGAAACGTTGCGTTTTTGACGCCTCGACGTTTTAAAACGCAGCAAAATAAGCTGCAATAAATATCGATCTGTTGTTTTTGCTAATCTGTTGTAAACTTGCAGCTTGTGGGAGTTTAGAAGAGAAACCGATCTGTTGCTGCACACTGCTTATCAGCTGGTTGAAAGAAGGTTGATGTGATTCCTGTTTTTTAAATTCTGTTTTTAAATAAAAAAGTTCAGGATGAAATTTAATGTATTTCAGTTTCAGGGATTCAGGCGTAGAATATGAACTGAGGAGTTAAAATTGTATTTTAATGTATAAAAGTAATTTGCTAAATAAACATTAAAGTTTGATTTACTTTGAATTTTTCTGCAGATTTAGCTGGAACTTCATTTTATGAAAGATTTTCACTGTATTGTTAAATACAAAGTGACATGAATTTAAATATTGTCCATTTCTCTGCTGTTTGTTTTAGTTTATTTATTTTTCACCTGCGTATGGAAACTTAAAAAAATGAGCATAAAATAAATTTTACTTGAATTTTTTACTGAAAATCTTAAAGTTTGGAGGCGTTTTCTGGAAGAGACTAAATTAGTTTTTTAATCTTCATTTTTAACAGTAAATGTTTGAATTTGCTCGTTTCTGAACTGGGACCCAGTTTGTCGATGTTTACAGAACCGAGAAAAACTCCAGGCTTCGGATCCTTTAGAGGTTTAATGGTTTATAAAAATGAACCTGTCACATTGTAAATTAAATGTCATTTAAATCTGAATGTTTGAGACTGCAGGATAAAAAGTCTGGGGATTTTGTCCCTTTTTTATTTTTTTCTTATTATCAGTTTTATTTTATTTATCTATTTAGATACTTAAAATCGTTTACATTTTGAATGTTAGAAACTAAACTTGCATTATTGCTTGAAAATCAGAGCAGCAGCATCATTTATATGATCATTCATCACAATCTGGGACGTTTTGTCGCCTGGCAGAATTTATCGCAGCAGATCGACTCTTTCTGACCTTTATCTGCTTTGTTTTGGGGTTTTTATGGAAACGTTTTGGTTTTTACTTTGACTTGAAGGGAATTCTGCATTAATGCAACCAGAAGCGGATTAGAAACAGATCCGGAGAGTTTTCCTGTTTCTCCTCCTCGCCTGTTTTCGTCTCTCTGACCCGTTTGCTCACCCGAGCCGCTCCGGCGGCGTCCGCTCAGGTTCCACCGTCGTCACGCAGGTATGCGCCCCTCCCTCGCTGCTGACGCCTGTCGCCACGACGACACCCTGAGCCAGACACCTAAACCTGTTCTGGGACCTGCTGCTGGTTCTGGTTCTGAGCAGCTAAATTAGTTTGTTTTCAGTCGACTTTTTATTTTGAGATTTAAATGCGGCCTTCAGACGGTCCCGTCCGACTCGTCGTGTTTCAGGATGAAACATTTGCTCTCTGCAGATTTTGACTCGACTCGCAGGGATTAAATGAAAGATTTGTTCCTGTTGTGATGAAGGTCATAAAGACGTTCAGCAGCAGTTTGTGCCACGAGTTTAATGTCAGACTGTTTGGTTTGAAGTGTCGGCCATATTGGATGCTCAGATCGGTGTTGGTTTGGTTTCCAGGTTAATGAACTGATTAGAAACTGGTTTTTACAATCATTTGTGTCTGAATTAAAGTATTTTAGATTTTGACCCAGAGATAAAAAAATAGATTCCAGATTCCTTTAAAAACGGTAAAATAAATAAATTTGCACATTTTTCAGGGTTTTTGATTTTCCGGCTTTTATGTTTATTAAAAATTCAAACAAATTTCCAGTAAATAAAAAAAAAAGAAGGATTTTTAGTTATTTTTCTTGATTTAAGTGCAAAGACAAACCAAACAGATGTTTGTGGGCTGCTACACCTCCAGAAATAAATGATGTGTTCGGATTAGGATTATTTGTCAGATTAATCCTTTTAAAATGACTTTAAGCATTAAACATTTCATCAAATTATTTATTTCTGTTTTGCAGATAAATTGTGACATGTTAGATTAACATTTGGAAAAAGCTGCTTCCTTTGGTCCAACAGTGACTGAAATAAATGAACTTTTTCTCTATTAGAGATGCAGCTGATCTTAGATCCTCTGGTTGGACAATAAGTGAGGTGATGATTTGGCTTCAGTTAAAGTTTATCATGAATGTTCCTGTTTTCTGTTCCTCAGTCCATTCAGGTTAAATGTTGCTTTGTCCCTCTGAAGTCCAGGAGCGATAAAAACATTTCCTGTTTTGCTCAGAAACAGCCGCTGGCATCCAGGTGTTTCTGCTACCTGCAGCGTTTTTCACTTCCTGGTTTATTAATCAGATCTGCTGATCGGCTGCAGGAAGAGAAACGACCTTCAGGTTTCTGAAAGGACGTTTGTCTTGTGAAGGTGTGACCCAGGGCTTTGTGTTCAGATGTTTCCCTTTGTGTAACGGACCACAGCGTCAGTTTGGCTTTTAAACGCAGCCAAACTGGCCGGGTCCATGTGGCCGGGTCCATGTGGCCGGGTCCATGTGGCCGGGTCCATGTGGCTGGTTCTGTCTCGACGGGTCCGTCAGAAACGTCTGCAGCTCCGTTCTCATTCATCCAGTTAAACATTTTGTTGTTTTTCTCCTGTGGTTTCATGTTCAGACCTGCAGACTGAGTTCATTCATTCACCAACATTTCTGGAAAACATCAGAATCTAGATCCTAACATTGATTCAGATTATTCCAGAAGTTAAAGAATAATTCCTTTTTAATAATCTCTATTAGAAAATGAAAAACAAAAAGAATCTTTCATGTTTAAAACTGTACTATTTATTATTCTTGGATGTTAAATTGTTCCTCTAATTATTCTGATGATTTAGATGTTTTGACACAATTTTCAAGTAACATTATTTTGCAAGTTTGACCTTTTAAATGCTAGTGAACTTGAACTTTGTAAAGATTATATCCAGAATAACAAACAAAACAAATAAAACAGAAATAATTTGGAAGTCAAATTATTAAAGAGCAGAATGAAAATTGTTGCCCTCAGTTTATTTTTTAATATTTCTGAAGGTATAAATTACAATAAATAATAAACACTCATTATCATCAGATTCATTAATTTCCTTTTCCAACATTTATTTATTGTAAATATTGTGTTTGTGTTTTTTCTCATTTATTGACTGTAAATGTCATTAAACATTTCAAATGTTATAAATTTTATAATAAAATGGTTCTGGAGCCTGAAACATTTCATGTTCAGGAGTTTTATCACTTTGCTGCTGACACAAAGCGGGTCGGGCCTGTGCTAACAGGCCGGGAACGCTGGGAGACATGGATCTGAACACACACCGGTGTGTGTGTGTGTGTGTGTGTGTGTGTGAGGAAACCTGGGTGTGTCTGGGATTTTTACCTCGGCTCCTGTGGGAAAAGCAGCTCCATTCTCCAGCTCTCTGGTTTTAAACCGACAAGATAATCGACTTCCTGACTGGAACGGCTAAAAATGTTGTTTCTGTTTGGTTCTCACCAGTTTGGGTTCTGGTTCCTGAATCAGGAATGTCACATTCCTGCCATATTAACCAGTCTGTTGCGTCACATGGAAACATCAGGCTGATGTGGGCGTGGTCTATTTGTGTAGGTGTGGCCTGTTGATGTGGGCGTGGCCTGCAGCGCGGTGTTTCTGTGAGGAAACGTTCAGTAGTTAAAGTATCTCATAAATCCAGTAAAATGGTTGGGAACGTCCGGCTCTGCTGGGAACGATTAATTATGATGTATTGATTAACTATTGATTAATCGTTAACTGGAGGATTTAGACTGAAAATTGAACTTTTTTGGTAAAAAGATAAATTTTGCATTTAAGATAAAAAATGTTAAACGTTGTGCTGCGTTTGCATGTAAACAATAAATGTTGGTTTAATAAAATTATCCAGATTACTAAAATCACCTTTGAGCTGTAAAATATTTGTCTTTCCAGAAGGAACTGAATTGTTTTGCATTTTTTTGTTTTCCAATATTGTATAAAATAAAGTCAAATGTTTTAAATGAAAAATCATCAGAATGTGCCAATAATCGATTACTAAACTAACCGTTAGCTGCAGCTCTGCGTTATTTGGTCCATGAAATATTTCTGCAGATGTTTCCTGAATTCATCCATCTTGTTTCTCAGGAAACACGCGGCGCCAAGATGAGTCGGCGGCGAGCGAACACGCCGGCGCCGAACGACGAGGAGATGCCGTACAGCGACGACGAGACGGACGACGAGCTGGACGACGAGTCCGAGAGCGACGCCGACGAGCCGCAGGAAGCGGCTCGACCCGCAGAGGAAGCGGCGGCGGCGGCGGCGAGGGCCCCCGGTGAGCGAAACGGATCAGAACCAGGAGCTCAAAGAAACCTCCAAGTTATTTTGAACAAAATATTAGAGCCAGATGAATAAAACATGATCAGAATAAATATTACTAAGATAACTCCTAATACTGCACTGCACAGTTTGAACAAACTAAATGTATGAATTTATTCCAGAAATCGGCTGGAAGGTGAAAGCCAACGACAGAGCGTACCACCAGCTGCCCGAGTTCAAGAAGAAGGTTTTCCTGTGCATCAAGAAGAGCCGATACTCTGTAAGCCTGCAGCTCCAGCCGGACCATCTGTTCATGTTTTTAATGTTTTAATTACAATCCGCTGCAGTTTGAGCTGCTCTTTGTCCACCAGCCCCGTAAACTCGGCCTGTTTCTGTCTCTGAGGCTGAAACCCGACGGTCCGGGTCGCCGGCCGACGGTCCGGGTCGCCGGCCGACGGTCGGGGTCGCCGGCCGACGGTCCGGGTCGCCGGCCGACGGTCCGGGTCGCCGGCCGACGGTCCGGGTCGCCGGCCGGCCGACACTTTAGACTCACCGGGAGGCGTTTCGGTCCAGACACCAGAAAAATTTACGTTACTATTCTTAAGATTTCTATTTTAAATGAGTTTCTTCAGGAAAATACTTAAAGAAGTTTTATTTTTATCACTAAACTTCACATAAAAATGTAATTTAATTATATTTTAAGATGTTTTAAATAAAATATCCAATAATAGTTTATACATATTTTTCAACATCCTTAATTGAATTTTATTGAGCCAAATCAAAATTAGCATCAGAAATTTTTCACATTAAATAATAAATGGTTGGATAAATTCCCCTTTCTGGTCAGAAATTGTTTTGTAATTTTTGTGTGGTTTCCTTCAGTGGTTCTTGCTGCAGCGCCCCCACAGGCCAGGAGGGGAACAGGTTGGTTTGAACCAAAGCAGCTGGAGAGGAGCAGATGAAGTTCTGGTTCCAGTAGAATCGGGTCTACCGGGCCATCAGGCCCAAATGTTCATATTTTTCTAATCGGGGATCAAAGTTTGGTAGGAAGAATTTAAAGGACAAACGTCTGAACCAGAACCAGAACCAGAGATACAAGTGGGGAAAGATTTCCTATTTGGGTCTGAAAAGTTTTAAAACCTGGAGATTAAATATTCAATGTCTGTAGAGAGCAGGAGATTTTAAGATTAAAAGTCCCTCAAGTTTACTGTGGGTCTCAAATATCCAACCAACTTTGGATCATAGCGTAGCATAGCTAGCATAGCATAGCATAACATAGCAAAGCATAGCATAGCAAGGTCTGCAGAACATTTTGGGTTCTGGTTATTTTCCAGGTCTCAGGTTGTCTTGTGATTGTTGGAGGATTTTAGACTGAAATGAAGTGAAAGCAGAAATACGATCTGGATGATGGATGAGGGTTTTATTCAGCTCTGCTGGACCTTTAAACCTGGACAGGACGTGATTGCCCGTCTCTCAGCTGCCGTCCTGTTCTGACTGAATCGGACCTGTTCTGGTATCTGAGTTTAATCTGAAACCGTTTCTGGACGTCTGACCGAACCCAGTCAGCCTCTAATTAACTTTTAATGGGAGTCAACAGACAAGTGGCCCCTGCAGTGCATGACCCGAGTGTCCAAGGACAGGATAACCTAACCCTAACCTCTCGCTTTCATTCTCTGGCCTCTGCAGGGAAACGGCATCAAGACGTACAAATACAACGTCATCACCTTCCTGCCCCTGAACCTGTATGAGCAGTTCAAGAGGGTGGCCAACATCTACTTCCTGGCTCTGCTCATCCTACAGGTCGGCTTCGCTCTGATGCTGTTATTCACTCTGGGAGACAGAAATAATAACTGGTTGTTTTGGTTGCTCTCAGATCATCCCAGACATTTCCACGCTGCCCTGGTACACCACTCTGATTCCTCTGGTGATCGTTTTGGGAATCACTGCAATCAAAGACCTGATTGACGATCTGGTGAGGCGTCCATGTTGAATCCTGCAGATTTTAGCTGCTTTTTAAACAAATTAATGTTGGTTGGATTATGATGGACTCTGTTTTCCTTCAGGCGCGGCACAAGATGGACAAGGAAGTCAACAACAGGAAGTGTGACGTTCTGCTGGACGGAAGGTCGGATCCGATTCCAGTTCATTAGAAATGATTCGTTTTGTTTTGAAAAGCTGAATATTGTGTTTGCTTCAGGTTTAAGGAGTCGAGGTGGATGGACATCCAGGTTGGAGACGTAGTTCGCATCAAGAAAAACGACTTTATTCCGGTATGAATGTTTTATTTGAGGACAATTTGCTCATTTAAAAATTATTCCTTAAATTCATAATTTTGTCCCTTAAATCTAAACAACACATTAATGTTTTGTTTTTATTACTGGTTTAGTGCTGATAAAAACACAATGGGAATTCAAATTTAGGATTAAATTAGTTTTTCAACAGCCCAGATAATTTTATGTGTGGATGATTTTATTATTATCACCTGAATATTTAATGTTTCTCTCTTCAGGCGGACATCTTGTTGTTATCCAGCTCCGAGCCGAACAGTTTGTGTTACGTAGAAACAGCCGAGCTCGATGGGTAAGAGCTTTCATCTAAAACTAAAACTATTTTTAGTATCCATACAGTTTTATTCCAGAAATTCAAACCAAAACTGGGTTTTTTCCCAGCAGGATCATTTTTACCACAGATTAGCGGCGCTTCCTGCTTGGGAAAGTTTTATTTAATCAACGTTTTGTTCCTGATTGCTGAGTCAACACATTACTCAGCAGTAAAAGTGGAGAGTAAATTTAAGATCTGGAGTTTCTCTCAGACTTTAACTTTGCAGTTTATCTTGAGACGAAAGCTTACGGCTGCTCCCGACGTTTCAAACAGAATCAGCGCAAAACAAACTGTTAACATTTTACTGTCAAAAGGCAGAAAAGTTTTACTTGATGCGTATTTTAAAGTGTGTCTGTGTAAATTTGCTCTGGTTCTTTATTTCTGAGGAAATGTTTGAAATGATATTTTTTGTTGTTTTGCAGAGAAACCAACCTGAAGTTTAAGATGGGGCTCAGAGTGACGGACGAGAGGCTGCAGGAGGAGCAGCAGCTGGCGCAGTTCAACGGTGAACAGATCCAAACATTTCACTGCAAAACTGAAAATTAGGTCTTTATTTAACAGAAAATGTTTTAAAGTCTTAAACAAATAAAATTTCTGCAGCAGTGGGAGAAACATTGTGTGAAAATGAGCAAAAATTCAGATTTTTTATGTAGAAATTCAGAAAAAATGTCCCGAAAAATAGTTTAATTAATTAAATGAGGAGAAAATGTATGGAGATAAATTGGGACCACAGTTAGTTTTTCTTTTTTTTTAAAGTATTTTGAAACAATTTTTTTATATGTAGCTTTCAGTGTCAAACAATTTAGATATCAATTGTTTTGTCTGGGTTCTTTTAAAACTTAAACTATTTTTAAATTTTGAAAATAAAAAATGAATAGAAAATTATTTCAGTTTGTTTTTTTTCTTTATATTTTTAAAGTTTCTTTCAGATCTTCTTTTTTTTGTCTTTGAAAGATTTTTGTCTGTTTCAAAATTATTTCCATTCAGTTTTAAAAGTTACTGAAATATACATTTATTTTTTTGTTTGTTTTTTAGTTTAAAATTAATGTGTTACGATAATCAAATTTAAACCTGGATTATGTGACATTATCACATGAAAATTATGAAGCTGACAGTTTAATAGGTGCATTTTTTGTTTTTACATTCGAATGTTTTATTTCCACTGTAATCCACCAACGAGGGTTTAATAATCTGCATTATTAAACTGATTTTAATGTAGTGGAAATTTTTTTAATACCAAAGTCAAACCCACTTCTTGAACATCATGCAGTTCAAGAAGTGTACCATCGCCGGGCGGAGTTACGCTGAATATGTGCATTTATTGCTATTAAGAAAGAAATAAATGCACACCGCACTAATGAGCATGTAATTCTTTTTCAGTGGGAGCCTTAATAACTATTTAAATGTCATTAATTGAAATGTTAACACTATTTTAGTTACTTTTTGCCGTTTTTTGTTGCCCTGTCGTCTGATTGCAGCTCTGATTGAATGTGAGGAACCAAACAACCGCCTGGACAAGTTTACGGGGACGATGTTGTGGGACGGCAACCGTTACCCTCTGGAGCTGGACAACATGTTGCTGCGAGGATGTAAAATCCGAAACACCGACTTCTGCCACGGCCTGGTCATCTTCGCAGGTCTGTCACTGTTTTAGTTCATTCGGTTTCTCTTCTTGGTGTTTCAAATTTAGTTTAAAATAAATGAACATGAACTCCTGTTGAATCGTGGTTACTGAGGCCTGCTCTGTGTTGTTGTAGGAGCCGATACCAAGATCATGAGGAACGGAGGCAAAACCAGGTTCAAGAGAACCAAAATAGACGAGCTGATGAACTACATGGTTTACACAGTGAGGCAGAATTAACTTCATTTGGTTTATTATTCAGGCTCAGCGGGGTTTATGTTACAGTTTCATGCTTCAGTATAAAAAACTTAATAAGAGTCAGTCATTATTTACTTCTGACTTTTTCTTTCTCAGAATTTTAAATTTTAAAATTTTTTATTTTTTAACATAACAATGTTTGGTTATTTATTTGGATTTTGACGTGGCTCGACATTATTGGCCCTGATGTTGTTCCATAGCTGATCTATGGAGGAACAGTGATGCATCCTGTGGCGCCCCCTGTGGGCAGCAGAGCTGAATGCGTTGTGATCCTCTGTGCAGATCTTCGCTCTGCTCATCCTGGTGTCGGCCGGCCTGGCCATCGGTCACTCCTTCTGGTACCAGAACATCGGAACCAACGCCTGGTACCTGAACGACGGCAAAGCCCACACCACCGCCTACAGAGGCTTCCTCAGCTTCTGGGGCTACATCATCGTCCTCAACACCATGGTGCCCATTTCCCTCTACGTCAGGTCAGGTTTTGGCATTACAGCAGCAGCAGTAGACAGTTGTTGTTTCTGCTTAGATTCTCTGTTGGCTAAAATATTAGTTTTTGTTTAGTGTGGAGGTGATTCGACTGGGCCAGAGTAAATTCATCAACTGGGACCTGCAGATGTATTATTCAGAGAAAGACACGCCAGCTAAGGTACAAACAGCTCATGCTAGAGGAAACCAGCTGAGCTTCACTGACACATTGAGTCAAATTAAAGAATTCAGAACATTTTTCCATCTCTGCTCCTTCCTGTGTTTCTTTGCTCAGGCCCGAACGACGACTCTGAACGAGCAGCTTGGACAGATCCAGTACATCTTCTCCGACAAAACAGGAACTTTGACACAGAACATCATGCAGTTCAAGAAGTGTACCATCGGCGGGCGGAGTTACGGTGAATATGAGCAACGCAGGCCGAATGCGGGGGCTTCAGAAACGCACTTCATAAATAATACATAAATAAATAATATATATCATGAGATGAAATTAAAACACTTTGTTTTCTGAGTTAAACATGAGGCTAATGCTGCTAAGTATGTAGCTAAACATGAGGCTAATGCTGCTAAGTATGTAGCTAAACATGAGGCTATCGCTGCTAAGTATGTAGCTAAACATGAGGCTATCGCTGCTAAGTATGTAGCTAAAATTGAGGCTAATGCTGCTAAGGATGTGGCTAAACTTGAGGCTAACGCTGCTAAGGATGTAGCTAAACATGAAGCTAATGCTGCTAAGTATGTAGCTAAACATGAGGCTAATGCTGCTAAGCATGTAGCTAAACATGAGGCTAATGCTGCTAAGTATGTAGCTAAACATGAGGCTAACGCTGCTAAGTATATAGCTAAACTTGAGGCTAATGCTGCTAAGTATGTAGCTAAACATGAGGCTATCGCTGCTAAGTATGTAGCTAAACATGAGGCTATCGCTGCTAAGTATGTAGCTAAAATTGAGGCTAATGCTGCTTAGGATGTGGCTAAACTTGAGGCTAACGCTGCTAAGGATGTAGCTAAACATGAGGCTAATGCTGATAAGTATGTAGCTAAACATGAGGCTAACGCTGCTAAGTATATAGCTAAACTTGAGGCTAACGCTGCTAAGTATGTAACTAAACATGAGGCTATCGCTGCTAAGTATGTAGCTAAACATGAGGCTATCGCTACTAAGTATGTAGCTAAACTTGAGGCTACCACTGCTAAGTATGCAGCTAAACATGAGGCTAACGCTGCTAAGTATATAGCTAAACTTGAGGCTAACGCTGCTAAGTATGTAGCTAAACATGAGGCTATCGCTGCTAAGTATGTAGCTAAACATGAGGCTATCGCTACTAAGTATGTAGCTAAACTTGAGGCTACCACTGCTAAGTATGTAGCTAAACATGAGGCTAATGCTGCTAAGTATATAGCTAAACTTGAGGCTAATGCAGTGACGAGTACCTCTTGGTAAACCTGAAACTAAGAGAGACTTTTATTTATAACAATTAAAGTTGCATATTTTACTTGAAGTAAAAATAAAACTGTTGAAACCTGGGGAACTAAAATGTTTGTCTTTTCCTGACAGGTGGCCCAACCACTTCTGAAGGAGTTGCTCTGGACAAAATAAAGGTGCGAGTCGACATTTAGAATTTGAACTATGTTGGTTTGTTTTGCTGTTGGAAAAAAAATCCATGAAGGTTTATCTGATACAACCACATTGTTGGTTTTGGGTTTAACTGGGTTTTACTGGGTTTAACGTGATATAAATCTGTCTGTGTGAAACATGCAGATTCCACCGTATTATTTATTATTATTTAAACTTCACATAAAATGATTAATGTCTTCTGTTTTGCGTGGAAGTTATGGATAATATACCAAAACGCCTTTTTGTCTGTCCTGCCTGTTAGCCGGTGGACTGGACCTGGAACCGCTATGCTGACAGGAAGTTCCAGTTTGTTGACCACTTCCTGGTCGCCAACATCAAATCCAAGAAGGACAAAGATGTTCTGGAGTTTTTCAAACTTCTCTCGCTGTGCCACACAGTCATGGTGGAGAGCAACGACGGTAAAATAAAGAGAAAAACCTGAATGTTAATTTTCAATGAAAGGAAAAACTCCACCTGACAGATTTTGTTTCTCCTGTTGCTAGGCGAGCTGGTGTATCAGGCTGCGTCTCCTGATGAGGGCGCTCTCGTGACGGCAGCCAGGAACTTTGGCTTCGTGTTCCTCTCGCGCACACAGGACACCATCACCATCTCAGAAATGGGCCAGGAGGCCACCTACGAGATGCTGGCCCTGCTCGACTTCAATTCCGACCGCAAGCGCATGTCGATCATCTGTAAGACCGAACACCCGCTAACGTTAGCATAGCAGCCCAGAAGGGACAGGAATGTTTAGATACTGCTAATCAAACTCAACAAACCGGATGAAGACGAGATCTTTCTCGTTTATGTCAATTGCTGTGTGACCATCATTAGATGAAGGCTGTCTGGTCCGTTTGGTCCGGTTCGGTTGTGGAGGTGTGAACGTGGAATCGAACGGTGATTGGTTCAGTTGAAGTGAACTCTGCTGCGGTTCGAATTCATATAAATGCTCCAAAAGCAGGAAGTGGACTACAGAGCAGGGTATTCTGGGTAGATACAACCAAAACAAAGGGTTGCTAAGGAGTGTTAGCCAAACAATGTGTGCTTTAAGTGTGATTCAGCGTGTGTAAGGCTAACCATTAAGTTTTTCATTCATCAGAGCAGATGTTTTTGTAAATTTAACTTGGTGGGTGACGGCCCTGTCTTGTTTCCAGTGAAGTTTCCTGACGGACGAATTCGTCTGTACTGCAAGGGAGCCGACACGGTCATCTATGAGCGCCTGTCCCCAAACACCAGGCACAAGGAAACCACCCAGACCGCTTTGGATGTGAGTCTCTGTTTCACCTGAACAAGAACTCTGGCAGAAAGGACGTTGATGTATTTTGTCTTGCAGATCTTTGCCAATGAGACCCTGAGGACGCTTTGCCTGTGCTACAAGGACATCAGCGCCAACGAGTTTGAGGCTTGGTCCCGCAGACACAAAGAAGCCCAGCTGAACATGGTGGACAGAGAAGCCGCCCTGGACAGAGTCTATGAGGACATCGAGAAGAACCTGATGGTAG
This sequence comes from Poeciliopsis paucimaculata, assembly GCA_903067055.1. NCBI lineage: Eukaryota > Metazoa > Chordata > Actinopteri > Cyprinodontiformes > Poeciliidae > Poeciliopsis > Poeciliopsis paucimaculata. Next base: position 9,742 of record CAEGAD010041369.1, on the reverse strand, counting down.
GCGGAAAACACAAAAACTAAAATCAACATCTATAAATCCAGCTTTGCTGATTGGTCTAGTTTGTCGTCTTCAGCTGATTGGAGCAACCGCCATTGAGGATAAACTTCAGGATGGAGTTCCAGAGACCATTGCCAACCTGGCCAAGGCTGGCATCAAAATCTGGGTCCTGACTGGTGATAAGAAAGGTGACTTTCCCTTCAGACTGTAAAGCAGACGATCCAACATCCCCGTGGAGACGGAATGGAGTCTAAATGTTTTTGTCTTTCCTGCAGAAACGGCAGAAAACATCGGATTTTCCTGTCAGCTGCTGACGGAAAAGATGCAGATCCACTATGGAGAGGATGTTAAGTGAGTCTAAACAGGTTCTACCAATCAGAATATGACAGATGCTCAATGCTACCAACAGCAGAGGGCACAGCTAGCTAAACAGCTGGTTGCATGACCCCAAAGTACTAATCATAAACATTAGTTCTGCTAACGCTAAAGAGCTATGCCAATATAGTAATTAGTGGAAGCTAATGCTAAAATGCTGAGCAAAAAATTAGTTTAGCTACTAGGTGGTTAGCTACTGGTAGCAGCATGCTGATATAAGCAGATAAATGCTAACAAAGGAGCCATGGCCCAGACACCTGAGAGGAAATCTTAAATTCACCAGAATATCTGAGACTTTCAGCTTTTTGTCTGATTAATCTAAGACACTTTAATGCTGTATTTTTAACGTTTTCAGTGGTAAGCTGCTGGTCCGTCAAGCCGCCAGAAGAAATGAAGGTCCATCATTACATCGACTTGGCAAAAAGAAACCGACTGAACCTTTCTTCCCTGGAACCAACAACAACGCTCTGATCATCACCGGAGGATGGCTGGTTAGACTCACTCACAGGAACATTACGAAATCATCCTGGGAGGGATTATCACAGTTTCACATCCAGTTCTGCTGTCAGGACTTAACACAATCTGTTGCTTTCTGGAAAATACCTTGAAAGTTGGGAGAAGTTAAAGTTTTAAAACCGATACAGCTGTTGGTTTCTAAAATATTCTGCAAGTTCTGGAAGAAACCTTTTGTCTTCCGGATAAGAAAGTCTGTTTCAGAAAATGTTTGTTTTCTTAGAACGAGATTCTTTATGAGAAGAAGAAGAAACGCCGCAGGCTGCGTCTTCGCCGTTTAGGAAGGAGACAAACTCCGAGCAACCCTCAGGATCCGCTGAACGACGAGGAAAAGGAAATGAGACAGGTAAGACCAACGTCCACTAGAGGGAGCCGGCGAACCGCAGTCTGAGAACAGCCGCCATGTTGAATGTTTTTGTCCCGCAGGCCGACTTTGTGAACATGGCCTGTGAGTGTGAAGCGGTGATCTGCTGCCGCGTCACGCCGAAGCAAAAGGCCAACGTTGTGAGTCTGGTGAAGAAGTACAAGAAGGCCGTGACGCTGTCCATCGGAGACGGAGCGAACGACGTCAACATGATCAAAAGTAAGGAAGCAGATGAGCTGCTGGCCCTTTAAACGGGCCCTGACTGACCGTCCTCTGTCCCTCCAGCCGCCGACATCGGAGTGGGCATCAGCGGTCAGGAGGGGATGCAGGCCGTCATGTCCAGCGACTATGCCTTCGCCCAGTTCTGTTACCTGCAGCGCCTCCTGCTGGTGCACGGCCGCTGGTCCTACATCAGGATGTGCAAGTTTCTACGTTTCTTCTTCTTCAAGAACTTCGCCTTCACTCTGGTCCATTTCTGGTTCTCCTTTTTCAACGGATACTCCTCTCAGGTCAGCAGCACCTCGATGCACTCCTACTGTTTGAGTCTCTAAGGCTGCATTCACACCAGCCCTGTTTAGTCCACTTTAAATCAAACTGTAGTTTGTTTGTCTGGAAAGTCTGGATCATTTGGTGAGGTCTGAACGCTAATCAAATACGCTACATTTTATGGAGAAGGAAGTTGTGCTCAGTGTCTTCAAAGGTTTTTATGTAACTTTCATCAGTAGTTCTTGGTGCAGCGCCCCTGCAGGCGAGGAGGGGAACAGGTTTTGAATTAGTTTGGATTATTTGACACGATGTGATGTGAAAGTTTCGCACCAGATGAAAATTCAGCAAATGTTGCAACTTTGGTCCCCAATTGAAGTGAGTCTCCTGGCTACGTTCACCTAATCGCTATGGTAACTAAAGATGAAGTGAAATAAACTGACAGTGAAACTCGTCGTTTTTTATCAATACTAAGAAATTATTGACTGTTTTTGTAAGTTGGTTTTGTCTTATTTCCAGCGGACTGAGATCGTATCACTCTACAAGCTTGTTTAAAGGTTTTTCTGGCTTTCAGGAGAAATCTTGACCTCATTCAGAGCTTCGTCCTTTAGAAGAACTGATTTCTTTAGGCCTCCAGTTTGTCAATCTGGCTGCTGAAGGCAGTGAGGATGATTAACGTTCGTTTTGTCCTGCAGACGGCCTATGAAGACTGGTTCATCACGCTCTATAATCTGGCCTACAGCAGCCTGCCGGTTCTGCTGGTCGGACTCCTCGATCAGGTAAAACCTCATTTCTCTGGATCAGTTTTTATTTCACCCATTTCCAGTCGAGCTGCCCTGCAGGTTCCTGAGGCGAAACACGTCAGCTGATAGAAATACAGGAAATGTGGAGGTTGATTGTTGGCTTGAAATGTTTTTTTCTGTGACTCAAACTTTAACATTTGGAGAGACTGATGAGGTTTTTTGGTTTTTCTTTACAGTTTAATTTAATTTTGTTTTGACTTTTTGTTTGTATAATTCAGTTAATTTGAATTAGTTTTTAAAGTGGGTTTGCTAGTTTTTATTTATTAAATGTTTTTTAATAGCTACAGTTGTAGTTTTTTAGTTTCATACTTTAGTTAATTTTTAGGTGCAGAACTCAAAGTATTGTTATAATTGGGTAATACTCAACAAAAGATGCGATTTTGAATTATTGTTGAACAACAAACTGATTCTGGTGTTTCTGACAACCTTTTCTGTTACTGTTTTGCAGACTAACGCAGCGTCGCGCAGTGATTTATTTTGTGCCTTATGAGGCGTTTTGTTGACATTATTTAGGGACGAATGCAGTGAAACGTTTCCGGCGTTTTGTTCCTGCAGGACGTGAGCGACGATCTCAGCCTGAGGGTTCCGACGCTGTATCAACCCGGCCAGCAGGGGAAGCTGTTCAACTACCAGAAATTCTTCATCAGCTTGTTCCACGGCATCTTCGTGTCGCTCATCATCTTCTTCATCCCGTACGGAGCGTTCCTGCAGACCATGGGTCAGGACGGCGAGGCGCCCTCAGACTACCAGTCCTTCGCCGTGGTTACCGCCTCATCGCTCATCTTCGTCGTCAACCTGCAGGTCAGAACAACATCTGAACAAAATCATAAAAAAGAACTGAATACATTTGTAATATTAGAACTGCTACACTGAAAATAATAAAACCTGTCAGTTCATTTTGTAGAATGAAACATGAGCTGATGTTTGATCTGGATAAATTATTTTTCTCATTAAAACCACTTTTATTTCTTGTAATTTAATGATTTTCTTCTGGTAATATTCCAAAATTATATATTTTTTTCTGCTAATGTTATGATTTTATTCTCATAATATCAACCAAACAGCCAAAAGGATCTTATTTCATGAAGCCAGCAGGCTGAGTTACTATCATATAGTAACTAGTTACTACATGATATATATCATATAGTAACTAGTTACATTTCCTGGAGCTTAAATGATTGATAATTTAATCACTACTTGAGTAACTTTTACCAAATACTTTTCACTTCTACTTGAGTAAAAACATGGTGAAGTAGTTTTACTCTGACTTGATTAAAATCTTTTGGTTCTGTAAACCTTCACAGTTTGAGCCATTTTGGTAAATGAGTTACTAAATACCAGATGTTCTGACCCGTCGACCCGTCTGCCTCCAGATCTCTCTGGACACGTCGTACTGGACCTTTGTCAGCTGCTTCGCCGTTCTGGGCAGCATCGCCATCTACTTCGGCATCATGTTTGACATCCACAGCGCCGGGATCCACGTCATCTTCCCCTCCGTCTTCACCTTCACAGGTCGGCTCCTCTGAGCTGCTCAGGCGTTCTCACCTTCACTGAGGCCCAGGTGTGTAGCAGAGTAACCTGCTAACCGGAGTGTGTGGGTGTGTGTGTGTGCCTGCAGGTGCGGCGCCGAACGCTCTGCGGCAGCCGTACCTGTGGCTGACCATCATCCTGACGGTGGGGATCAGCCTGCTGCCCATCATCTGCATCCAGTTCCTCCATAAAACCATCTGGCCGTCTGTCAGCGACAAGGTGAAGCACCCGCTGCACCGTCACACACCCCGCTGCACCGTCACACACCCGCTGCACCGTCACACACCCCGCTGCACCGTCACACACCCGCTGCACCGTCACACACCCGCTGCACCGTCACACACTCGCTGCACCGTCACACACCCGCTGCACCGTCACACACCCGCTGCACCGTCACACACTCGCTGCACCGTCACACACTCGCTGCACAGTCACACACCCGCTGCACCGTCACACACTCGCTGCACCGTCACACACCCGCTGCACCGTCACACACTCGCTGCACCGTCACACACTCACACACCCGCTGCACCGTCACACACCCGCTGCACCGTCACACACTCGCTGCACCGTCACACACAACCTGAGGGAAAACACTGGAACTGGCTTCTTATTGTCCTGATGGGACGACTGGAGCCGTTTTAGAAACGTGACACAACAAAACCACAAACAAGTCAAAGTTATTTACAATTTCTGGATATATGATGGGAAACACAAGTATTGTATTTCAGGTCTGCTGCGTCTCAGTTTTATAATTGGAATGACAAAAATATATTTGCTTCTTCAGTGTCGAAAAAACTCACAGTAAAGTTGTTGTGTTGGATGAGGTTGTTTGTATCAAAGTTAGTGTATTTTATAATGACCTACAGAATTGGGACCATTGTAAACTGAAAAAAAATTCAAAAAAAGGAAAAATTTTGAGATTTGTCTCAAAATTTTTTTTAGAAAAACTTGGAAATTTCTAATTTCAAGTAGCTAAATATTTGTGAGAAAAAAACGGACATTTTGAGATTCATTTCAGAAATTTCAAAGTTTTCACTAGAAAATTTCTGAGATTAATTTTAATTGCCAGATTTTTCTCTCGCAGATTTTTGACTTTTGGGGCTCAGAAAAATAATTTATTCTGGAAAATTTCTGAAAGTAATATCAAATGTTTTTTTCTTTCAACATTGTCTGTAATACACCATTGTAATGTTTTGAAACCTTTTTCGCATCACGAGTCATGTGACCGGATGTTACTACTGGCAGAAACAACAAAGACGACAGACAGGAAGTGGAAGAAGCATGATGGCGTGGCATTATTTTTAATAACTGAACAAATGTGATTTTAACTGTATTTCTTATTTAATGGAAACACAGGATCTGGTTTTGTTTAGCATTTTCTTACATCCTGTGGAAACTGTCCGCTAACATTTTGTTGCATTAGTTTAACGGTTTTCTGTTTGCCGTCCTGCAGGTCCAGAGGAACAAGAATAAGTACCTGCAGCAGGCAGAGGAGGAGAAAAGGAAGGAGAAGGGCGAGCCTTCAGCCTTCGTGCGAAACCGAGCGTCCCGCCGCTCCGCCTACGCCTTCTCGCACACACCTGGCTATGCCAACCTCATCTCAAGTGGCCGGAGCATCCGCCGGCGTGCGACGGCGCACGACGGCGGCCAGGAGAGGAGGAGGCGGCCGGAGGTCGTCTGATCAGAGCGAACCGGAACGAAGCTGCAGCCGGAGGATTTTATTTCTGTGGGTGAACCAGACAGGAAGTGACGGAGGAATCCCTCCTGGCTGGGCTTCACTCCCAACTGATGACTTGAAATCACTCACCGAAGAGACGGCCGCCGCTACCGGGGGTCAGAGGTCACCCGTGTGACTCAAAATGTCGTTTAACTCAGGATTATTTTTAAATAGAGACTTATTTTTAGCAAGATGGCCGCCACCGACTGACATGAAGCCGTTAGCGGCGTAGCCTAGCATCCACTGAGCACTTAGAGGAAACCAGCAGCTGCGTTCTGCTGGGTTCTGTCCGTTGAGCCCAAACCGGTCCGTCACCAGAAAACATACCGCGAAAATCTTAATATGTTTTATTCAGTAGAGGCAGGATGTAAACTATGCCAGGCTGCAGGGCGATTCTTAGAAAGTGAACATTAGTTGTTGTTTTCTGTCATAAATGTGCTGAAGCATTTTGTAATCAACTCCAGGAACTTCGTTCTGCTGCAGTGACCTTTAAACTGATTATCGTTCCAAACCTCATGTTTTATAGCTTTTCTGTGAAATTCGTCAGAACTTTATTAAAATGAACTGATGCTTCTCTTAGTCTTTGGTGAAAATTTTAATTTTAACTTAACTTTAATCACATTCTTGTTAACTTGGAGGAAATGTGCATTCTCTCTCTCTGCCTCATGTTTACTTGGCTCAGATGTTTCTTGTTTCCAGGTTTGTCTCAGATTCTGGGACATTTTAAGCCAAACGGACGTTTCAGGTTCCGACTGTTACTGGATCCTCCTCATGTTGATGGAGACGTGAACGGAGGAGTCGACCTGCTAACAGCTTCTTAATGTGATGCAGTTTTATCCTTTGGTTGTTAATAAAAGCCAGCGGCACATTCAGCAATCGGAGTGACGTTTCATTTGGGTTCAGGAAGTCGCTGAAGGTTACGGTTCAAATTATTCTTAAAAAATAATAAAAAGATCTGGACACTTATTTATTTTCTGCTGTAATTTGATTTCATTAAAGGTTTATGTGTGTTTATATGTGTATTTGGAAATTTATTGTGAAGTAATGCAATGAGAAGAATGATTTGTGTCCCTTAGGGAGCTCCGTAGTTAATTCTTATAAAAATAAAAATACATAAACTTATTTTCTTTACATGTCAATGATTGATGAAAAAGTTTCTTATATTTTAAATTCCTGCTTTACTTTTGATGAACTTCAATAGAATGGGACATTTTAGTTTTAATAACTTCTAAAAGGAAAAATAACTTAAGCTCAATAGTTTAAGTTTTTATAACATTACCTTCTATACTAACTGTATAAGGTAACAAAAGTAAGTCACATTATTTTTGTCTGTATTTCTGTTGACATGAATTATTCAAACTGCAGAGGGCGGTAGAGAGTCAATGGTTTTGAATATAACTCTTATTCTCACACATGGACAGTTTCTGCCACAATAACTCTCACTGTTTGACAACAGCATTTCTTTTGGTAACACATTGCAGATGACACATTTAAATATGTTTTGACATGTTTCCTAACGCCAGGGGGCGCAACCAGGAGCCCCTTCCGTTATCCTCTAGAACCGCCTCTGGGCTGCAGGTCATTTTGTTAGCATGTTTTCTAGAAACACTTATCCAAACTGGCCACCCACATTAATAAAATGGTGAAATTATATTGACCAGAAAACACTGCATTTATAAAAGATATCAACGTTTTTCCTACACAATCCTAACAAACGTTTTTAATGTTGCAAAAATGAAGTTTCTCTTAATATTTATTCATTTATTTATTAATCTACGTGTGTGATTTGTTCATTAAATTGCCATTTATATTATTTTTCGGTCTCAGGATGACTGAGGGATGAAGAGGCTGATGTCTGGTTCTGTAGGTTCTGACGGGTCGGTTCCTCTCCTGACCCATTCTGTCTGGTACCAAACAACCCACTGTGGCCCTGAATTCCGCCGACACATTATTTTAATGCTCCTATTAAACGTCACTGTGATTGTTTAGCCTGAAATGTGCGTCTTCCCACTACCGTCTGTGTTTCTGCCAGAGGTTTTAAGGACGGTGTCTATCGGGCGGACATTTTAAAAAGACGCGGGTTAACGGCAGCTCACTGCGGCTGCGCAGTGTCCGTCTCTAGGCAACCGTGACAACAGAGTGAGTTAGTGGGGTTTGGGGAGGGGTGGTGGGGTCCTATTTACGTCCCGCAACGACAATTTAGCTGCCCTTAATATTTCCCGTGTTTTTTTGTTTTTTTTTTGGTCATTATTATTACACTTATTGTTGGGATGTGTGTGAAAGGTGTGTCCATTCATAGCAATAATAAATAAATCGCGTCCCGTATTGGTTCAATATGGGGCGGAAAAACAACAACCGCCTGTCATGTTAGCCTAGCTTAAGGCTTAAGCTAACCTGAATATTTACAACGCTCTTGCTGATACACTGACATTACTTACCTTCTGTCTTTCAACCACTTTGAAAAGCTTTTCTTCGTCTCTCCAACATCTTTACTCTTCTTCCGGTTTCTGTTTTCTGCTCCCTGTTGTCAAGTTGCTCTAATACAATTCACATTTCAAAGATAAAACCCGCCTCAGCGCTTCTCGAAGGGCCGCTGGCCAAGCTCCCTTTATGGGAGGGGAGAGCTGCCTAATCAGTGCTGCTCCTCTGTTATCGATCATCTCATACACAAACAGCAGTTAACTACATAAAATGCTGACGAGAAAAAAACAATCCTTCATCGTTTTTGCGCCCCTATGCGTTACATACAGCGCATAGCCACCTTTTGCGCCACTGCCTAACGCCATCATTAAGATTACCAACATTAAGATTACCAACATTAAGATTACCAACATTAAGATTACCAACATTAAGATTACCAACATTAAGATTACCAACATTAAGATTACCTGGCCTGAACGAAGGAAATACCGAAACCACGCAGAGAGAAGAGCCCGAACTAGACCAATGGAAATCACACTCCATACCAGCAGGGGGCGGTAATGCTACTAACCAGTTGTTATCAACCGCCAATAAAACCAAGACGAAGAGAAAAGAAGAAATAGACGAAGAAGAAGAATAAATCCTCTGTGGACTAATTCCAACAAGAACATCCGGGAAAACAGGAAACAGTTTAGAGAAAAAACGTCTGAGAAAACGCACGTGGGATGATTTTCATCTCCGACTGAAATCAAACTGAACAAGGAGAACAGAGAGAGAACTGAGCAACTAGACACTGGAACACAGACTGCTGCAGGAGGAAAAACAAGCAAATCAAAGTGAAAGTAAGTTCAGAAAGTTTCTACAGGAGAGAAACTGACTTCCTGGTTTGACGTTCTGTCTGCTGTGGTTTCAGCTTCACGCTGAGACAAAATGGCTTCCAAGTTAAAGGAGGATCTCTGCTGTCCGGTCTGTAAGGACGTCTTTAAGGATCCAGTTCTTCTGTCATGTTGCCACAGCTTCTGTAAGGAGTGTCTGAAGAAATCATGGAGAACAAGAACTGGTCGCTCATGTCCTCTTTGTAGGAAAAGATCAGCATCAGATGCTCCACCCTGTAATCTGGCTCTGAAGAATCTGTGTGAGACTTTCTTACAGCAGAGAGAGCAGAGAGCTTCAGAGGATCTCTGCAGTCTGCACTCTGAGAAACTCAAACTCTTCTGTCTGGACCATCAGCAGCCAGTGTGTCTCGTCTGCAGAGATTCAAAAAAACACACCAAGCACAGAATCAGACCCATCGATGAAGCTGCTCAGCAACACAAGAAGAAGCTTCAGGAAACTCTGGAGCCTTTAAAGAAGAAGCTGGAGCTCAGGAAGAAAGTTCAGGAGGAGTTTGATCAGACAGCAGAACACCTGAAGGTCCAGGCCCGACACACAGAGAGGCAGATTATGGAGCAGTTTAAGAAGCTTCATCAGTTTCTAGCAGAGGAAGAGGAGGCCAGGCTGGCTGCACTGAGGGAGGAAGAGGAGCAGAAGAGAGGG